>LPNX010580322.1:0-44354 GCA_001517045.1 Pseudotsuga menziesii | reverse complement strand
TTGCCTATCCATAGAGGTCAAACTTGCCATCTTTGACTCATGTAGCGCTTGGGAAAGCCTTAGGAATCAAATATTCTTTATTCTTGGCCTCCTAGGTGCCCTTCTACTTTTTCTTCTTTGTTGACTACTTTTTCAGTTTTTAAAGCACATAAGGAAAGCAAGACTAGGTGAGGTGAACCTGTTTTATTCCCCTTTCATCCTCCACTCTTTCCTCCATGCAAAAGCATGTATGAGCTGCCATTTCACCACTCATTAGCTTGCCCATGTGCCCTTTCCAATTCATGAGCCTCATGACAGATTTGGGATCAGCTTTTTACACCTATGGGGGATTTGCCTATTTTGGGTAAGCCTGCTTTATGCTAGATTTGGATGCTTCCTCATGCATTCGATTTCTTCATGTATTCTATTTATTCATCAGCCTATGATATTATAGGGTTGGCTATTGTACACTGAGTTAATATAATTTTGTGTTACAGCTCCATTTTCAGTCTCCATTGTTGACAATTTTGCATGATCAATTGTAATTTGTTGTGAGTGAAATTAATCTATTGCTGGTCAGAATTTCTACACTTTAGAAGTCAATTGTCTGCAAGTAATTGAGTATGTTGGTAACCCCAGACCTTAGGTTATTAGGTGTATAATCCTGTACAACAGAACTGGTGACTCCGCTGGGGAGCCCCGACTGCTATAGGTTGTTTTCTGTCCTCCTGACCAGTTTTGCTTGTGAGTCTATTTGTGATTTGTTATCCTGTTTCAATACTTGCTTCAGCATTTGAAAGTCCTAGGTTTTTTCTTGATTTTTTGAGAAAAATTTTATACCCATTCGCGGGTTGTCTTTTTAGATAGTCGCGAATACTACTGTGCATTCGCGGGTTGTTAGACTAGACAGTCGTGAGTCACTCGCGAGTTGCTCTTAGTGACAGTCACGAATACTCTTGGAAGTGGGGATTTTTGAGATAAGTTTTGCTTGTTCTTCTCTTTGTTTGGCACCTGTTTCTGAGTGGTATATCTTTAAGAATGCTGTGTAGTAGGTCTGAGTACTGTTGGTGATCACATTTCCTTGCTTTTTCGGAAGCTCTTGAGTCTTTTTGCTTGGTTTATTTACTGCTTGCATACTGAAGTGTTTTGGCCTATTTGGGTAGTGGGTTAAAGTGTCTTAGTCCAGATCAGTGATCAGGGTCTTGGGCTCATTTTTTCCAGTCTGTCTTGTGATGGTGGCTGGTTGTCACTTGCATTTGTAAGTCTGCATTGATTCTTTGTCATTGTTTGCACCCAAACTAGGGTTCCTAGCCTTCCTTAATTGGTTGTCTTTTGGTCCTGTTAGCCTGTCTACTTCAGTCTATTGTTTTTAGACAGTTTATAAGTGTCAAGTTTGCTCAAGCTTTGTGCATTGTAGATGCATAGTAGAGTTTTCATTATTTTTAAAAGTGAAAAGAAAACATAGTTAAAGCTTTTGCATTGTGATTTTTGCATAAGTAGTGTTCATTTCAATTTAAAAATATTATATCAAAAACTACAAAAACATAGGCTTAGTTTCTTTCATCGTTGCTTTCAATTCATCAATACATATTTGCAAAAATTAAAAAAGAAGTTTGTTTTTATCATAGCAATTTTGCTTTGAATACACCTTTACTTTCATTTGTTTCTTGTTTGAGTCAAAACATCATACAGTATACCACTCCATTTCCTCTTGAGTAAAGAATAGCCCTTTAAAATAAATGCATAAATTAAAATTTACTAGTAAGTTTTGTTTTCTAGGGGCCTTTCACCTACTAGCTTAGGCTAGACTTGTGGGCTAGGGAGTGTAAACTTCCCACAAGTTATAAAATTAGACGTAGTGGACCTTTATTTAGGGAAATCCTTGAATGTATCACTGTATCTGGGAAGCTCCTCTCAAACGGGAGTTAGCACTAGGCCACGTGGAGGCTTGGACAGAGGAGATAACCCTCTGAATAATTGTCAAAACGTAACCCAGGACTTTTACGCATCTGGGGATTCTGTCCTAGACAGATTTTCAGGCTCAGCTACCCTGCCCATGCGTACGATTTCGGCTGACGACTGTCCCCCCAGACAGTTGGTATTGCCAAGGTAGCCTTTAGTCTCTTGTCTTTTTAGGGTTCATACCTAGGTAAACCGGAAGGCTATTTCTGGTTCACCTTGAATGAGATTGGAAGGTAACCCTTGTGGAAAGTGTAGGAGGGCGGTGGGTGATTCCTCCGCTTGTGCCTAAGAACCACCTCAAGGACGCTAAGTAATCGTTCATCAGCTTTCTTCGGGAAAGTATATCTTTTACCCTGGTTTGATTGCTTGAGACTCTAGGAAATTTTTAGTGTATTCTCTGTGGTTTTGCCTGTGTTTAGTTGGCCTTAGGGTGTGATTTGTTAAATTTTTAATTCTGGAGGACCAACCTATTAGAAGGTCAAGAAGGTTGAGAAACCTTCCTCCTATCACTGCATTGGAGCCTCCACCTTTACCTCAAAGGCGGAGATTAGAAACAGACTGTTCATTCGAACCTATAGGAATAAGTGAGACTCTTGGTGAACCGGAACTCATTACTAACCATTTCAATCTTGACATAGTTGAGATAGAAGAATTTTAGACTGACACGTTTGCAAGAAATTTTAACTCCCCCTTGACTGATTTAAACGATCCTGTGATCGTCCAGGTTAGACCTTTTGATTCACCAGTGCTAGGTGTCCCTGTGGGTAGAGTCATGTCTTCTGTGGAAGAAAGTTCTTTTGTGTTTACCTCAACCCTTCCGGTTGAAGGGGTGCTACCTCCCCCGGTCAGTAACCCTAGATCTAGTTTCCCTTCTACACCTTTGACTCCAGCGAGCTAGGTGGTTCAACCACCATTTCACTAAAACATAGGAGGTACTTCTGGTAACACGGTTGCTGGGATCCCTAGTACACCTACCATTCCTTCTTCCTTCCCTTACACTACCCAGAGTGGTCCGGTAGGATCCTCGGCTTATGTCCAAGGATTTCCTTGGAATGGGGGGCACATTCCCCCATCCAGTCCATACGTAGGTCCATCTCCTTCATATGTAGGAGTGCAGTTTGGGAGCAACACCTCTTACAGGCAGAGCTTCCAAACCCCTATTTCAGTCCCATAGGCGAGCTCTCCCTTTTCGTTGTTTAGCGGAGGGATACCTGCTCCAGTATTTCAGACCCCTGCTTCTATGGGGACGGCCCGAACCACTTACACTGCACTTCCCACACAAAATCCTATGGCTTACGGATGGAATCTGTTTCAAAGCAACCTTCCCACTTCACAACCGATGGCTGGGGGCAACCCCACTTTTACCCATGGGCATTCAGGGGCAGGTCCCTCGAATCCCCAAGTTGGCTCATTTACTACCCCGGTTAGGCCCAAAATTCCTTTCCTGGCAACGTTAAACTTTCCAGACTTGTCAAAGTTGATGAATGACCCGGTGAAGCATGACCCCTTGTGGCCACCTGTTCCCACCAAATTGCCCTCGGACATCCCTAAGTTCGAAGGTAAAGCTGGTGAATATCCTGGGGCACATGCCACCACTTTTCACTTATGGTGTTCTTCCAATTCGTTGAATGAGGATTCAATTAGATTGAGGCTATTCCAGAGGACCTTGACAGGTACTGTGGCAAAGTGGTATATCGAATTGCCTTCTGCTGCCTTTAGTAGTTTCTGGGATTTGGCTAGTGCTTTCCTTAGCCACTTTTAGCTTCTGGTTCGATACGATTTCAGAATGGACTTGTTGTCTACTTTTAGACAAAACAAGGCTACCCACATCTCGGATCATATCCAAGATTGGAGGAGGTGAAAGAGCCTTATCAAAGCCACCATTCCTCCTGAGTTTCTATTAGAATGGTTCCTTAAATCACTGTTGCCATACATATCTAAGGATGTTTCCACATCAGGAGTAACGAATGAAGAAGAAGCCATACTCAGGGCCTAGCAGTTAGACTTGATTTACTCACAGTCTGGGATCTTGTATGAGATCATCCCTGAGGCACCGAGGCCTTCGCACGAGGTGGAGAAGCCTAATCCTGGACCCCATGCCGATGGTGTGGTTGGGTCTGTTAACTCTCCCACCGTAGAGTCTTTAACTAAGCAACTTCACCAGTTTTCTGTCAAACAGTCTACGGCGGAGGCAGCAAAGGCTGCCCCCTCTCCCCAGAATGCAAATGTCTTTGCTCAAACCTCTCAGAAGGGCAATCAGCAGCCCGACGGGAAGAAAAAAAAAGGTAAGAAGGGAGAGGGACACCAAAACAAGCCAAAGCCCGCGAACAATGCTAATGGGGGCAAAAAAGAAAAGAAGAAGGTCAAGTTCCCTTATAAGTTGTGCCAAGAGGAACACCTTACTCACCTTTGTCCCCTTATGGATCAAGCCCAGAAGCTGCTCAAAGCTCAACAACCGACTGTCCTAAAGGACCCGTTTCCCCAAGGACAAAACTTAGCTTCAGCTTCTAATGTAGCAGGGGGCACTCAAACTACCCCTGACCCTAATTATATCAACATGGTTCGATTTTTGACTTTGTTGCAAACCAGGAACAAAAAATATGAAACTGAGACTTCTGAGAACGGTAAAGCTATAGTTGAACCTTCCAACCCTCTCACAATAGAAAAACCTGCCGAAACTATGCCGAATATACCGAAAGGTGTTTTCAAGAAGACTTTGCATAACCCCAATGCTAGGGCTACTTCAAACTACTCATTGGTTGAAGATTTAGCTCAAACCCCGTGTGCAATGTCAACTTTAGAGGTGTTACAGAGTTGTCCCGCCCAGCGAGATGCTCTCTTAGTAGCTTTAGGTAGCATGGATTCTTCGAGTCTCATGGCGAAATTCAATCTGTCTGATGTCAAAATTCACCTACCTTACCATGTAGCCCTATCAATAGACGTCGTCCATGGTGGTAAGACCATTGGAAGGGAAGTTGTTGATGAGGGAGCTTCTACATGTGTTATGTCCCTGGCCTGCTGGAAAGCTCTTGGATCCCCAGAGCTGGTCCCATCAAACACTTTACTTACTGCTTTTGATGGAAGGTCCTTTCGTCCTCATGGTATCCTACCGGTTTTCGAGCTTAAGTTGGCAGGAAAAGCAGTGTCTGTTGAAGTTGAGGTGATTGATGCTCCTTTGGACTATAATTTGCTCCTGGGAAGGAATTGGACTTATGCAATGTCTGCGGTTACATCGGCTGTTCTTTGTGTCATGGTTTTTCCACATGAGGGAAAGTTGGTTACTGTTGACCAGCTTGATTTTACCCGAAAAGGCCGTTTAGAGTCTAAGGAATCCACTGTGCCATTGGTTGATCAGGCCAAACCTGCTGCATAGAGCTTGGGAGCTGGAATGTATGCATAATTGATGGGCACATTTGACCTTCCATCCCCGGTGAATTACATTTTTTCTACTACTATGGGGAAGTCCATCACTACGGTTGTTGATAAAACTGATCCTTGGGTCCTCCCAACTCCCCATGAACCAGAAGTGCCCTTATCGGTAGTAGAGGTAGCTTATCAAGCCATCATTCAAGCTACTGCTGATCCCATTCCAGATCCTCTATTAGTCTCAGATGATCTAGAAGAAGTTTATTTTCCCGCATGGGCAGAAAATTCTTTATATTCCATAGATTGCTTAGATACAGTTTTACCTTCCGATGAAGCTATTCTAGAAGCTATGAGTGGACGTGATAAGATTTGTGAGGATCTTCATCATCGATCCTATTTTCTTCCAGATCTGAGTAAGATAGAAAACCAAGAGTTTAAAGTGAGACTGTCAGATGATATTGAGGTACCTATCAACCCTTTTCCTAGGGAAGGAGTGTTTGCTGAGGGGAATATGGCAAACATTTCTGCCACTATACCCATCAATATCTCTGTGAACCCAGATGTCATGGAAAACATCTATATGGGTGCAAACATCTATATGGGCGAAGTCGTCATCTTGTTTGCACATGAAATTCCATTTTTCCTCGACCATCTTTAAATGGTAGTGTTTGTGAACCACCCTTCTGGCTGACGTGATGACTGGGATCCTATCTTGGATGTTTCCTCTTTTGATGTCTTCGTCTGTCAAGCTGTTCTGGAAACTGATTGCACCTTCAGCCATGTCTAAGGGATTTTTATGCAGGTCTAACTTAGTTGTCATAATTTGTGTTTTGGCCTCCTGTATGATGTCTTCCTTATCTTGGATAAAATCCAAGTAAGGTCGTACTTTGTTTTCCTCCCTTATTATCAAGTCCCAAATGAGGTGCTTAGCCCCTATAAGAGCTTCCTGGCCTGAAACTTACTTTTCTAATTCACTCTTCCTAACTTCTAATTCTCTACAATGCTCTTCCACCTGATTCTTTAGCCCTTGTTTGACATTACCCATGTCCACCAAGTCCTGATTCTGCTTTCTTAGGCCAGTGATCTCTATATATTTGAGGCTTACCTGGTACATGGCATGGGATACTTATTACTGAGTCCTCACTAGTTTTTGTGGATAATTGGGCCGCAAGCACTGGCGGTTCTTGAGTTTTTTCTTCAGTTCCTTTAATTCCTTTTCCAACTCAGCTTTCCTTGCTTCGAAGGATCATTTTTCCTTGGCCCAGAGCTCTACATATTTCTTCCATTGTCTCTCCTTATTTTCATGTATGAGTAGTTTGGCCTTACAATCAATCAACTCTGTGTTCAGGGTCTCCCTTTCCTTTTCAATCTCAGTCAATTCAGCAGTCTGTATAAACTGGGTAGAAGGGATTTCTAGCTTTTTCTTCAACAACTGGATCGTACCTTCCTTGTCTTTCAGTATCCTTTGTGTGGCGATACCTTTATCTCCCGGGCTATCTGCTACAGATAGATCTATCTGGAGCTTCCTGATCTGGGTTTGATAAGCCTTGTTTTCCACCCTCTCTTTTCGGAGCATCTCTTCAACCCTTTTCTTACCAGCCTCAATTTTGATATTTGTCAAGCAAATTGGAGCACATCAGTATAGAGGAAGTTGCTTATCCCTTGATGCAAATTAATTATGTCATTTTTAGGGATTATTTTTGGGTCTACCTCTAACTCCGCTACATTATCTCATGTGATCACGTCCAAATTCAATGTGCCCTTGGTCGGGTCTCTTACCGTAGCCAAGGAGGTATTCTGACCTAGTAGTTTGTCCACCTCCTCGCACAACCTCGATTTTTCTTCAAAGGCCCTCTTGCCAATTTCTCTATATTTCTCCAACAGCTCGACTTTAGACTTGTATCTACTTCCTTCTTTCTTAGGAACACTACTAAAAGCGTATTTGAATTAAAAGGGAATTCAAAAAGATAAAACCACCAACCTTTAATGGAGAGACTGAGAAGGGAGAGGAAGATGAATCCTGGTTATCTGGGATGAATAAGTACTTCCAAATATATAGTTATTCTAACTAGTTAAAGGCTAGAATGGCTATATATAACCTCTCAGGAAAGGTTGACATTTGGTGGCAGGACTTGAAGAGAGTTAAGGGTATAAAAGAGAAAGAAGTTAAGTGGAGTACCTTTAAGAGGTATTTCAAAAAGAAATTCCTGTCTGAGCAGTATTATGAGGAGAGAGCTAAAGAGTTTTATGAACTGAAGTTAGGTTCAATGACAATGAAGGATCTGAACAGCAAGTTCTTAAGTCTACTTAGATATGTACCCTACCTTGTAGATGAGAAACCAAAGGTACAATGATTCCTTAGTTGTCTACCTTATCATATTAAAGATAGAATTGAATATGATAACCCAAAGACCTTGGAGAAAGCTATGAGAAAGGATAACTTTTGTTTTGAGCAGAATCGGAAGAAAAAATCTTGGCCAACTGGAAGGCTAAGAAAAATAATAATTAGTTTGAACAAAAGAAGAAGGATTTTGTGCCTAACAAAAACTTTAATAACAATAAGGCCAAAAATTATTCCAATAATAAGAATTTCCAAGGAAATAGGAACAGTACACCCAACAATCAGAATAATTCTAAAGGTAAGGAAACTGCAAATAATCATGGAAACTTTACCAAGAACTTTCAGCGTAAAAATCCTATCAAGTGCTAGGAGTGTAATGGCCCACACTATGCTTGAGTCTGTCCAAACCGGAAGAATACTATTAGCAATATCCATACTGTACAGGAAGAGATGACCGTTGGGGAACTAGCAAGGAGCATGCCTAGAATCAACGCAGCCTTGGAGAACCGATAAGTTGAATATCAAACTTCCATGGTGGAAGTAAAATGTATGATAAATAAGACCCCTATAACTATTTTGATTGATCCAGGGGCTATTCTTAGTTATATTACACCTTAGATAGTAGAAAAATGTAAGTTATCTGTTGATAAGTTTGAGAATTCATGGTTAGTTCAGTTAGCCACTGGTGCTAAAAGAAAAGTAACTTGTTTTGTGAAAGAATGTGCGTTAGTTATGGATAAATTTGAAACTGTTGTTAAACTTAATGTTTTTCCACTTGGTTCTTATGATTTGCTTATTGGTATGGACTGGTTAGAAAAACATAGAGTAATTCTAAATTGTTATGATAAAACTTTCACATGTTTAAACAATGATGAAAAACTAGTAATTGTTAAAGGAATTCCAAGAAAAACTACTATAAGGCATATTTCTGCTTTACAATTGAAAAGAGCTGTTAGAAAGGGATGTAAAGCTTACACAATAACAATTATTGATGAGGAAAGTAAAATTAAAATAGATAAGTTAAAAGTGGAAGACATCCCAGTCTTAAAAGAATATGTTGATGTATTCCCAGAAGAAATTTTGGGATTACCTCCGAAAAGGGAATTGGATTTCACCATTGAGCTGGTGCCGGGTGCAGTACCTAGCTCAAAGGCCCCTTATCGAATGAACATATTGGAACTTAATGAATTAAAATTGCAATTAAAAGAGTTAATTGATAAAAAATATATACGACTAAGTGTGTCTTCCTGGGGGGCACCTGTCATCTTCGTCAAGAAGAAGGACGAAACTATGCGACTTTGCATAGATTACCGTCAGTTAAACAAGATGACCATCAAAAATCAATATTCGTTGCCCTGCATAGATGATCTGTTTGATCAACTACGTGGAGCCACGGTTTTTTCAAAAATAGATTTAAGGTCTGGATATCATCAAGTGAGGATTAAAGATGAAAACATCTTTAAGACAACTTTTAGAACAAGATATGGTCATTACAAATTTGCCGCAATGCCATTCAGGATTACTAATGCCCTAGCTGTCTTCATGTGTTTAATGAACAACATAATGCATAAGTATTTAGATAAGTTTGTGGTCGTGTTTATCAACGACATTTTAATCTATTCAAAAACTGAAGAAGAACATAAATAACATCTAAAAATTGTTTTGCAAGAGTTGCGAGAACATCAACTCTTTACAAAGTTTAGTAAGTGTGATTTCTTTAAGGATAAGATTCAGTATTTAGGTCACATAGTGACTAAGGAAGGAATTTTCGTAGATCCTGAAACGATATGGGCAATCGAAGATTGACCGGTTCCTAAGGATGTGAAAGATGTTAGATCTTTCATGGGCATTATTGGTTACTACTGGAGGTTCATTGAAGGCTTTTCAAGGATAGAAAATCCAATAACTTCCTTGCAGAAGAAAGGAAAGAAGTTCGACTAGAATCAGAAATGTGAAGAAAGATTTTAAAAGTTAAAAACTTTGTTAACCAACGCACCTATTTTAAAAATAGCAGATCCTAATAAAGAATTTGTAGTATGCACTGATGCTTGTAATGATGGCTTAGGTGGTGTTCTGACTCAAGAAGGGCATGTTATTGCCTATGAGTCTAGAAAGCTAAAAGTTCATGAAAATAATTATGCAACATATGATCTGGAATTAGCAGCTGTAATACACGCCTTAAAGATGTGGTGACATCACCTAATTGGCAGAAAATTTGTTATAATGACTGATAATAAAGGATTGAAGTATCTTTTAGATCATCCTAATTTAAATGCCAGACAAGCTAGGTGGTTAGATTTCTTAAGCGAGTATGATTTTGAAATCCAACATATAAAAGGTAAGGAAAATAAAGTTGTTGATGCATTAAGTAGTAACACAAGGCTGAATTTTGCAATAGCAATCAACACTTATGTTTCAGACTTAGATGAACAACTTAAAGAAGGAATAAAACAAGATGAAATTTACCAGAATTTGCAAGCTAAAACTAAAGAAAATCCAACAGAAAACTTAATAAAAGGTTACAGTTTAAATGAAAAATAATTTCTATTGTATAAAGATAAACTGTATGTACCTAACGTACCTAAATTCAAGCTGTTAATTTTGGATGAAATTCATAAAACACCATATTTAGGTCATCCAGGTTATCAAAAGACTATAACCATGTTAAGAAAAGAGTATTTCTGGCCAAATATGAAAACTGAAGTAGCTGAATATATTGCAAGGTGTTTAGAATGTCAACAGGTAAAAACCACACACCAACACCCAGCTGGTTTGCTACATCCTTTACCCATCCCTAGCTAGAAATGGGAGGTAATTAGTCTAGATTTTATTACTAGATTACCTAGAAATAAAAATTAGAATGATTCTATCATGGTAGTAGTTGATAAGTTAAGAAAAGCAGCTCATTTTATACATGTTAAAACTACTTGCAAAGCTGCCAACATAGTTGATATTTTTCTAAAGCAGATTTTCTGATTACATGGAGTACCAAAAGTCATAATCTTAGATAGAGATCCTAAGTTTACAGGAAACTTTTGGAAGTCCTTGTCTAAAGGGTTAAACACTGCATTAAATTTTAGTACTTCTTACCATCCTCAAACAGATGGACAAACTGAAAGGGTAAACAAAGTACTGGAAGATTTATTGAGAATGTATGCCCAAGATCAGCCAGGTAAATGGGAGGACTATTTACATCTGGTAGAATTTGTGTATAATAATAATTATCAAACATCAGCTAGATTTAGTCCGTTTGAAATTTTATATGGACGAAAATGCAATACTCCTATCTCTTGGAGTAATCCAGTAGATAGATTGGTATTAGGTCCAGAACTGTTGAAATAAATGGAAGAAATTATGAAACAAGTGCAGGGAAATCTGAAAGTGGTAGAGGATCAGCAGAAAAGTCAAGCAGACTTGAAAATAACTCCAAAGGAGTTTTAGGTAGGTGAACATGTGTTCATCAAGGTAAGGCCCAAAAAGAGCTCTCTAAGATTGGGGAGTTGTGCAAAATTGGCACCTCATTATAGTGGGTCATTTGAAATTTTGTCTAGGATTGGACAAGTAGCTTATCAATTAGCATTACCACCTAACTTAAGAGTACATAATTTTTTTCACATTTTCGTTTTAAAGAAATATGTTCATGATGCTACTCATGTTGTTAACTTGAATGTTGTATAGGTGGAACCAGAAAGAGAATTTCTCATGGAACCAGACTGTATCCTCTGGAGGAGGGAAATTACACTTCAGAACCGCACCATTGGACAGGTGAAGGTGCAATGGAAGCACCTTATTCCAGAGGAAGCCACCTAGGAAATGGAAAGTAAAATGAGACATGCATATCCCATTTTGTTTCAGGGGACTTTGGAGAATGAAGAATAAATAACATCGAGGATGATGTTATATTCTAAGGGGGTGTGTATGTCACATGCCCCAATTTTGTAAAATAATATTATCTTATTTTGATTTTATTCCAAGACATTATGTTAAATTTAATGCTAAGTTGTAAATGATGACTCAGTAGAGTCAAGGATGTGGAATGTAATTCTGAATATTTTAATTTTAAATAAATAAAAGTGGAGACAACAGCTTGGGAGAGCTGTTAAAAAGAGTGTTACTGGTCAAGTTGGTGGAGGAGACTAGGTGGAGAGAAAATAGACAAGTGGCAACATCCTCAAACACTTCCTATGTTGTAGGTGTAAAACTCCCTATATTTGGGGTCATGATCCCCCAAGAAAGTGGGATCAGAGCAGGTGTCTTAATTAATGACAACTAACCCAAAAAGACCTAGGCAATCTTAATAAAAGAGCCCAATGAAGAGAGCTGAGGCTGCTCATTCCAGGAGAAGAATCATTCAGGTGAATGCACTTCAAGGAATTCATTGGGAAGGGAATTTTTGAGGAAGGTGTTTGAGGGGTAAATTGCAAGAAGATGATATAGTACAACTTTTTTAGCTGAAAAATCTTGCTGCAGTGTGCAGAGTTGGTATTGAGTCTTTGGACTAGTACTTTGTTGATTGCTCCACCTAGTTCCAGCCAAGGAAACCAGAACAGGCTCGAGGATCCTGAGAGGTCGTTGTCTGAGCGCTCTCTAGGAGTTGGTAGGGAGGAACAGCCTCCCATTGCTATTGTCATCCAGCTTTAAAAATAGGTTCCATTATCTTTTAATTTCTATGTTAAATTTTATATCTGTGTGTGAATAATTGATGAATGATTATATGTTATGTTGTAGACTATTAAGTTTGAAATCTCTTAGTTGTTTTAATGCTGAATTTGTTCTTTGATGAAAGATAAATCCTACCTGTGTTTTTCCCCATCTGGAGTAATCCAGATCATACTCTAGCACAGGTAGTGTGTTTAAATGAATGAAGTATGATAGGAATATGAAATGAATAGAGTACTTATGTTTTTCAGAGTATTGAAATGATTTCTTTCAGTAGATAGTTGTTTTTCCAGAAAGAATATTATCTGTTTCGTAGAGTTGTTGTTAGAACTAGACTGTATATTTAGAATATCAGAAAAGAAACAAAATCATATTATTTTACTAACAGTAGTATGTTCAAGTATGTAAATTCATTCTTCTACACAGTACCTACTTCTATAAGTTATATATCTATACTGAAATAGAAGAAATAGTATTGCCAGTCGAATGCTTAATATTATTGTTGAAGTAAAGATGCAAATATAGTTCTATTAGTTATTCCTTCCTACTATTGATGGCTATTTTTACCTGCAACTATCTAAACTTTAAGTAATGATAGGTAACCTAATTAAATTCCGAAGATAAACTAAATTGAAATAAGGAATATCATAATTAAGAACTTAATAACCCTTATAGCATTATTTCTCTTAAAATTAAAATAATGAACAGGCATTAGTAACCTATGCATAAAGTATTATTGATAAAGAACTGTCCTTATACACTTACAGACAAATTAGATGTAAGGAGTGTTAACAGGATAAAAGTTCTTATTCCTTTCACCAAGTGTACAAAAATAATCTTATTAAAATAAACTCAATTATTATACACTGCTCTTAGTCTTATTTAATAATATATATATAAATACAAACATAAACTTAAGAGAATACATTATTCATAGATAATAATGTTATTAATACAAATAATATTATTATAAACAACAAACAATATTGTTATAAATTATTAATTCTTTTAAACAAACTGAAGAAAATTGTGACAGTAATCGAATGAACAAAATAACAATATAGAAATTAATACTTTTAAAAGTTAAATGGGTAAAAACCCTAACTCATACTTCTGAGCATAATTTATCTGTTTACTTATATACATTATTAACCTAGAATAACCACAAGAATAGTTCTTTTTAACTATTAAAAGAACCAACTACCATTATTACACAGAAATGAAATATAATGCCGTATAACATTTACGAATCTTATACTAATAAAAGAAAATGTGTCTTTCTATTTTACTGACAGGATGTACCTATGAAAATGAAAGACAGTGTTAAAACCCTTATGAATGTTACATTTACAAATAACAAAATATTGAAGTAACAAACCAATTTATTAAATTATGTAACTATTATAAACCAAGCTAATATAATTTACTCACAGTCCTTTAAGGACAAATAACAGGACCGATTAATTATTATAATTAGAATCATTTTATATTAAAACGAGGGTTTTACAGGTTAAACCCTAATATATAACTTTAAATAAAATAAGCAAGAATTAAGTTACAGCCGTAAGTATCAGTCTCCAAACTTTATTTATAAACCCTTACAGAGTATTCATACAAGTATAAAACTTTATTTACATTAAAGAAGGGTAAAACCCTAATAATACACAGAGTATAGTATAGACATCTGTTAAACCAAACAAGTTTAAAGACAACACTGACATTACAAAAACTATTAATTTAACCAAGCTGTAAATCCAAACTTCAAGTAAATACAGTGCTCAGTTAAACCGAGTCTACCCTAGCGAGGGTTGATACTAAGTTTTACAACAACAACCTGTAAAAACAAACTTCATAACTCATGGTGAGTCGAGGGAGGTTTTCCAAAAACCCTGGGTGATTCCATTGTCCACCCTAAAACTAGTAGAGTGGAAAATCCAACACTTGGACCACGGGGCTTACCCAAAAACGAACCACGAGCCATGGATTTCATTACTTCACTATCTATTTCATCACCAAGAAAGTTTACAGTAGCGAGCACCTGCAAACAGTGTAAAACACCAGTGACAGTTAGCAAGTATAAATCTAAACCATAGTAATAGCAAGGCATTTGCAATGAAGGAAATAACTCTAAATTTATTATCTTACCTGTTAACGAAATCGACGAACAGTTTGGTAGGAGCACTGTCACCTACAGGCCTTGCTTTTTCTTTAAAACCCAACAGCCTGCAAGTGTAACCCTCACACATCAGCGAGCCACGAGAATAGAAGAAGGTAACTGAAGCAGACACTAATCCATGAAGACAGTGACTGGGAGATTGCATAGACAGCGAGCCAAGGGTAACGAAAATCTCAACTAGTTGCAGAATGAGAACCTATCCATTAAGAATGGCATTCAAAACCACACATCGGAGATAAATGCGATACTGAATCAAGGCATAAGACAACCAGAGCAAGGAGGACTGACGACCACCATGGAAGCCAAGCAGAGCTACCTCAAGGGCCAGCGAAAACTGCGGGAAAGAATGATAAGGGTTAGGTTTACAACAATATTTTATATCTCCCATGCTTGGTCAGGAGACGACCACATGGTCTCATAAAAAAATCAAACATGCAGTGGGTCGTAGACTATAGTGCCTGCATAAATCAAAAACCAATTATTAAATCATTGGGAACGAGTTTTTAAACTATAATATCAACCCAATAATTTTCCATGCAATCGTTAATCATATGCGCCATATCATATGTAGTATAGTGACAAGATTATCAATGTGATGGTTACGTTGACCTAGCTTATAGTGTCACTCATAAATCTTAGTTAAAAGCCCGATTTTGTTTATGCATTAAACTCTTTTCACCATTAACATTATATTATCATAATATAACATCACAATAACGATATGAATGGTTGCATATGCTTTCTCTAAACGTTGATTTTATTATAAGATAGAAATAAAATAATTCATGTCTTATTCATAGATAGAGATCAATGTCTTAGGTCTTCACTATAGATAAGAGATCAATGTTTTATGGGAGAACTTATGCTATTTACCCATCAACCATAGTATTCTTTTGTACAAAAGTTTTAGTTTATACATAGTAATCTCTCGTAATAACAATGTTACAAGTTATGGTTTTATAAATGGAATGATGTAATAGTTGGGAGGACTATAAACTTTAATTTAAATAGTTTTATAATCATAAACTAACTATAGACTGAACCTCTATCAAACAAATGGATTATGCATATTTATAAAACTTATATGAACTAATAACTCAATTGGTAACAACACTTTGAAGTGGACAAAAACTTATTGTATGAACACTATTATGAAATTATGTTACACAGTTCATAGCGACAATATTTCGACAAATGGTGGTTACGACTCAAGATGGAAGTTACTAAAGATTCACCAGGTCAAATGGGTAGTAAAGTAGTTATATAACTAAACAAGATAACTAGAATAGGAATGATCTTATTGAATCTAGAAATTACTAGAACCATAAGGTTCAACATGAAAATAAATTATAAGCAAACCATGATCTCATGTAGGAAAGAATTATGGTTTTCAGTTTGCTCAATTGAATTTATACTGTCCAAAGGATTACAAGCTGTAAGTTACCTCGCAGAAGTGAAATGTGGGACAGTCATTATATAGATAAGGAAATGTATTATTGTATAAGTACAGACAAAACAATCATTATAACATCACAAATTACATAGACTAAAGTAGAAATAATTTGTAACTAAGATTCTAATGCTTAGAGTCACAAACACATCTTACTGTCGTTACTTACTTCTGAACATGATTATAAGAAAAACTGTAGGAATCCAAATGGTTTTACTCACAAAAAATGTTTAAAGTTTAGCAGCTTAATTACTAAGCTTTTTAATTGCAAATAAATACTGCTGGATACTTTAAAGAAATTTTATTATGTACTTGATCGAGCATACCTGTAAGCCTGTAAGAACCAGTAATCATCTGTGTTAGCACGATTGCTAAGTAAGCCCTGGATTCAAAAGTAGATTTCACCTACTTGACATGAAAAGACTCATCAATAAACTGAAGTAAAACAGCACGCAAGAAGACTTTATTCTTGTTACAAAAATGAACTGTTAAGTTATTATAATTAAGATTTAGTGAAACTAATTATTTAATTGTTTCTTTTACTACAAACCGTTAGCTGTTAGTAAACTGCAAGTTTTAGCATTTATTATTATCTAAAAATTTTAAATTTTTGAGAAAATTTAGGGTTTTGACAGTATTCTTGAATCGCGAAGGATGGACCTTTAAATTTTACCATTTTATTCTTTCCTTTAGCCCATGTACTCTGTGTGAGTTTACCCTATTCTTCAATTTTCTCTTTCTTGGGCATCCTGGCCATCTCCTCTTCCTCTACCTCCATGGCTTCTGGGTATTCTCTTTTATTCTCCCTATCAGACGAGCTGTCCAAGGGTGTGATTTGTGTGGCTATGCCTATAATACAAGAGATATTTGGTTGAGGGGAACTCTCCACTAGGGCAGAGGAAGATGACCCTTTTGGCATTTCTTCATCGGACTGAATCTCTCCCAAGTGTTTAATCTAATTGGCCCTTTTTGCCCACCCCACTACCTCAACGTGCTCGAATGGATTGCTCCCATTTTATTTCCTCCAAATGGAGATGATGTGATGAGGGTCGTAGTCGATTGCAGCCTCCATTGCAAGCCCTCTCTCTCTGAGCAAACTTTTGACCTTTGGCAAGGCCAATTTTTTTTTAATAGTAAAATGGCCCACTGCCCATGGGTACTTGATGTCTACATGTTTCCTGAAACTTATAAAATGTTCATTTTCAACAGTCAACTATTTCCTGGTTAATTCTAGTGCAAACATACTCAACGTGAAAAATGCTGGGAGGACATATGGTTGACGAGTAAACCCATAGACTCTTATCATTGTATTATCTTCTGAGAGAAACCAATTTCTGACTCTTCTTTCAGGGGACGGTTGCAGCATGCTTTTCATCTCTATCAAGGCCCTTGGAAGCCTTTCTTGGAAGAGGACATCTTATACTAGAGCCATGAGGGCATTCATGAACTTGCAGTAATCCTTGTGCATGTCCTTCATCAGAACCTTTTCTGAGAGCTGCATGTCGTCGTCATTAAAACTAAAAAACATCTTCATAAGAAGAGACTGGAACCTGAAGGTTCCAGAATGACTGAAATTACTCAACTGGGCATTTTTATTTCTGTCTAAGAATTCATCAAATTGTAGACATATGGGTGGCAAAGACTGACTTAGTAATTCAGACATCATTTGATCGGTATTGAGGGTAAAAACCAGGCTTAATAAAGGTTCAGTGACGAACTAAATCAAGTCCATGCCTAAGAAATGGCTTGCTAGGGTCATCATAGACTAAGTCTCTTCATTGAATAGGTCAAAATCAATGTGGAATGGGGGGTCTAACAACTGGCTCTCTCGTTTCAGACAGGTTCTAAGGAAAACGTCCTTTTGTTTGTCCGAGGACCCCTGAAAAGAATGAAGTATATCTTCTTCATTATATTCACTAGACATCTGGGTAAATTTGGAAGGGATTAACAGGGTGTTTCAAACATTGAGGGAGTTAATAGGACACAACAGCCTAGACCTAGATGCGTCCACGATAATGCCTTTAGAAAGGGAATAATTGTTGACGCACCATTTATGAATTCGGGGAAACTAGGGATTTGTTCAACAGAAAAATAAAAGAATAAGGACCTTAACACTCCATGAGTGTCGATTGCCTGTGATTGGAGAGCCTTTATCTCAGCTTGAGAGGCTTCTACACTATCATTTAGCATGATAGTATCGAAGACCTCAGTGTCTTTGTCAGTGAGGGTGTCCTCCACTGCCTGAACCTCGAGGTTTTGAGCCTTTGAATCCTCCAATTCCACCATGAGAAAATAGCTTAATATAGGAAATACGTACCAGGGTGGTTGATAGATTGCTTTAGAGGCTTGTCCAAGGTGGCACGATTTGCATAGTCTGAAACCATTGCTTCCCGATGTTGCGGAATGATAACTCGTTTGGATCCACATGCCGACCTTTATATTATTTTACTTTCTTATCTGACTGTACATCTTTCATGTCGAATGCAATCTTATTCATAGATCTGGGACCTAAGATCTAGAACTATGTGATCCCTATCGTTAGATTTTTGTATGATCACATTCTACTTTCTCATTCCCCATGCACCTCCATTCCACGGGATATAAATTCCACCATTGATTTGCAGGTCTCCCCACCATGTCGTCGTCCGATGTGGAGATTTTTATCGGATTTTTCCTTTTCCAGGAGATATTTCCTTTTGAGCACTTACGGTTGGCGGAATAGTCTTGCATCATAGATTTTCCTTTGCAATGATCCCCTCTATCGGAAAGATCTTCCCTTTAACATATTTTGGGAACTTTGGATCACTATCTCCACAGTGCACTTTATATTGGAGATCATCTCTACTGTCGATTTAAGATCCCCACAATCTCAATCATTGCAAATCGGTGTGGTTTAACTCATTTCTTGTAGAAATTCAGGCCAGCAATAGATTAATTTTACCCACAACAATTATCAATTGATCATGCAAAATTGCTAACAAGAGAGACTGAATATGGAGCTGTAACACAAAATTATATTAACTGAGTGTACAATAGCCAACCCTATAATATCATAGGCTACTGAATAAATATAATACATGAAGAAATCGAATGCATGAGGAAGCATCCAAATCTAGCATAAAGCAGGCTTACCAAAAATAAGCAAGTCCCCCATAGGTGTAAAAGCTGGATCCCAAATCTGTCATGGAGCTCACGAATTGGCAAAAAGGCATAGGCAAGCTAAAGAGTGGTGGAATGACAGCTCATACATTCTTTTTCATGGAGAAAAGAGAGGAGGATGTGTAGGACAAAAAACAAGTTCACCTCACCTAGTCTAGCTTTCCCATGTGCCTTAAAACACTGAAAAAGAAGGCAATAAAGCAGAAAAAGCAGATAGGGGCCTAGGAGGCCAGGAATAAAGCAGATTTGATTCCTAAGGCTTTCCCAAGCACTACATGAGTCATATATGGCAATTTTGACCTCTATGGATAGGCAATTAGCAACTTGCACAAGGTGGGACACATGAACTAGGCAAATAAGACAAAAATAAATGAATTAATGTCGAAGTGGGTAAACTATGGGTTGATTATTCTAACATTTCTCAGATTTATAAAGGAGCTCTTTGATATGATTTTTGAACTCACAAAATGGCCTCTACCGTTGATTTGCATCTTCCTCTCATCCCGACCGTTGAAAACATTTCCATCTTCGTCGTTCCATCTGACAGGTATTCTTCCTCTCCTTTTGCACAACCAATAATTATTGGGCTCATGTACACCTCTGAGTCATGGGATCTCTTCCTCTTGACAAATCGTGACTAGTGCTTGGTCTCCTTACCTCTATAAACCTTCAGATATTTTCCTTCTCCTTCAGATCTTATTACGGCTCTCTCGAGGCTTCTCACTATGAAAATCTCGTAGGCCTCGGTCCCTTCCTTATGGGTTAGAAAATCTTCTTTCTCTTCAGCCCAAATCGGGTGCTAATAAGTCCTTTACATAATCCCCGTATTTGAAAAAGGATTTGACCTCAAAGCTTCTAATTGAAGGTGCTTCTTCATAAATTACTAATTTTCCCATGTAGCTTCTTTTGAATGCATATTATTCCATTTGATTAGTTATGTTGGTCCACTCTACTATTGTAAATTAGAACATGAATTTTACTATCGATCTGGAGGTTCGTAGAACTTCAAAGCACACCAATATATATGGACTTGTAGATCTAAACTAGTTTAAAACACACTTAGCTTTGAAAACAAACCTAGAATGATTTGAATGCTATAAACTAAGAAGTACTAAACTCCCATATGGAATGTTTATTCGATTCCTTGAACTTATCAAAACCTATACCATCAAATACTTCTAAAACTAAAATAAAAATCATAGAGATGAAAAGCTATAGCTTATCACAAAGCTTCATTGTTGAATAGAAAATACATTGAATTATCTTACAAGAAACTATCTCACAATGTGTTTTAATACTTCAACAATTAGGTATGTGTTCTAAAAAAAATATAGAGATTATGAATACTAAAATCAGACTGAAAAAAATATATTCTAATGAACATAAATCTGAAAACAACCTACAACAAGTATCAACAGTAAATATAAATCATACCACAGTTGCATGAAAAATGAGAAAAGATTGAGTGCATAGGCTTGGAAAAGGGGGCCCTCCAATGCTTCGCTTGCACACCTTGAAGTACAGTCAATTAAGAAAAAATTTCTAACACCGTGAACTAAACCAACAAAACTAATTGACACAAATATAATCTCAAAAATCTTGAAGTATACAAATTCTATTAATTCAAAAGTTATCATAACCATCCATGTCTTGAGGTATTTATACAAAAGTGTTTATAACCATAAGTGCTAAAATGACTCTTGATATGCTGATAAGATCCATTATTTACTCTAAGAGGGTCATATCCATCTCTCAGATCCACAAAATAAGTGAAAATCCCAAGAAATCCTAAAACTTCCCATATTCTTATGTTAAAAACATGGTATTTCCTGTAGAATGGTCAAGTTTGACCAGATTTGACCGGCTATGACCAAGCACATGAGAAGCACTTTTCTCGAAGGGTATAGATTTTTATCCATATTTGGACATCAATAATTACTCCACATGTATCAAAATTCTCCTAGTTGTCCTGCAAGCATACGAACCTTGGGGCAATTACGGGAAGTTATGAAATCCTGTAATTTTTGTTAAAATTTTAGTTTTCATACCAAAAATTTGCAAAATTGAATTCATAAAAAGTAATGACAAATGTACCTTATATGGTCATATTTAAAGAAGATATGGAAGGAGTTTGAAGGCAAAACATGGATTATATGACAAAAGTAAGCATAAAAAATGGTGTCCAACATCTCCCCCAAGAGGAAGATCTTGCATGTCCTCATGCACAAAAATGTCTTAGGGCTTATGTCAAATTTGTTGTCTATGCATCTTGCTTTAATTTCTCAAACCTAGTTTGATCTAGACAATTATCTTTTTCTCTTTTTTTTTTATCTGATTCCCCAATCTGATCTTTACTCTCCATTTCTTCAAGAACTGTCCTCACTCCTTCATTAATTTCAGTGTATGTAGAGTATGTAGGAGATTTTTGTTCTTTACTTGTCTCTTCTTGCCATGCCTCTAAAAATTCTATATAAGAATACTCCATTTGCTGAGATGGATCCACCTTTTGTTTTTCAATTACCTCCTGTTGAGTGTGAGGAAAGTTTCTAGATTTCGTTTTGTGGGTTCTAAATGTCTTATCTCTTTCTTGAAACTCGTTTTCTTCCTTACCATACTTCTTGTCATTCTTTTTGTTCCACTAGGGTTGTTTTGGGTTTGTCACCTCATGAGCCATAATGATTTGTACTTCATCATCAACTAGAATAAATTCCTCTTCTCTAGGTTATTCCTTCATTGTTTCAAACGCATTGTCAATTAGAAACTATTAACTCATAATGCAATCATTTTCTATTTGAAATTTCTTCTCCGTTGAATTATCAACCCTATTTTATCCACAATCTGACTTTTGTTTTAAAGTATATAAAAATAATTGGAAGAACGCTCTCTTTACTTAATGGAAGTCGAAATTGTGCGAACAAGACAAATTTCTTAACAATATTTCCGAACTTGCCTCTTTTGGAAGATTCCCAATTGAACATGTCCTCTTATCCTTGATTTGTGCACTCAATCTCCATGTATCTCCTTAATTCTAGTGATTTCAGTCTTGGTTTATCATAGAGAGATAATTTGTATGTTGACAAATGGAATTGTCAACATACAAATCATTTTTTTTAATCGCTTTCTAATGGATTCGAGGTGTGAAGATGTGAAAAATGGGGTAGAAAGGAATGGACGCACATAAAATAGGGGTTCGTAGGTTCTAATATTAGAATTCACAATGTTGACTATAGTGTTGGAGTTGAGGTGAAACGTGTTGGAAACGCATGTTGATGAGGAGTGCGTTGGAGGGAAATGTATTGGAGGAAGATGTGTTGGAGCAGCATGTTGATGAGGAAACAATTTCGTTCTGGTCGTATGAAGTTGTAAAAATAGAAATGTAGTGCAGAGATAGCTTGCTTGGGGCATTAATACATCAATGGTTCAAATCCCAAGAGCATATACAGTGAACAACAACAAATTTTAAAACATTAAAAACTTCGTGGAGCTATATTGCTAGAGGTGAGATTTTACAAGGGTACCTTTATAAATGTATTTTCACTTGTAAAACTTTTGAGTGATCACGTTATCACTAAAGATGGATTTTGATTTCATCATTCCTCTTTTATTCATGAAATTTCACTCCTCTTTTGTAATGATCATAGGTTATGACTCCCACTGTATTTCACTTTAGCTTATAACTCTCAATGCATTTCACCTTTGGATATTAGCTTATGACCCCCAATGCATTTTTTAAGCAAACAAAACAGAGCATGTTTTCCATTTTACTCCTTCCTGTAGTTAGTTCAAAAACAATGTTTGGCACAAACCATCTCAGAGAACTTGATTTGAATTTTTTTTGTAAAAAAACATTAGGTTTAAAAACCATAAAGTTTTTCAAAAATATCCTTCTCACTGTCAATTCCTTTGTTGATATTTAATAACCTCTCCTTATGACTCCTCCTTGTAAACCAAAACAAGTTTTCTTTCATTCTTCTTTCATTCTATTTTTTTATGCTTAAGAGTAATGGAATGAATGAATTAATGATGGAGGACTGTGGGGGTAATGGAAATGAATATAATAGGTACTTTGTCACTACTAAAAATGAAGAATATGCAAAAATTTAAAACATTAAAAATAATTTTTTCTTACAAGCTATTTGTTGTTCTTTCCATTGTTCTTGTCATGCTGCTATATTGTAGTTGGTCTAGATTGGAATGTTATTGCAAATATTTAAAAGTCTTCACAACATTAGGATTTTTTATGATCTTCAAATTGTTGAAGCTGTGATTTGAAAAATTTGATGAACTTATTTTCAGGGCCCTTTGCTTGATGTGCTCTTCAGGTCCCTCTACTGGAAATTGTAACAAACTTGAAATTATTTTCAGGTCCCATTGTTTGATGTGCTTGTCAGGTCCCTTTGCTTGATTTTATGATGAACTTGATATGTTGTTCTTTTCTCAGGCCCCATTGCTTTATATTCCTTTTGAGTGAAGTGCTAACATCTGTAATAAGTGTTTAGAAGGGTCTAAAAAGCTCAAAAATTTGACTTTTTCCCTCTTAGCCTTATTGATTGACTTGTCCTCAAGTATTTTGCACATAAAAATATTTTATTTGTTGTTTAGAGACTGATATGTACAAAAAATTATGAAAGAAAATCATCAAGCAAATGAAAGATTATGCTAGAAAAAATTCACCACTAGATATTTTTTAAGAATTCTCATTGGCCAATTTTACTTGGTTTTCCAATGGGAATTCTCGTATATATTGTGCCAGTTGCCTGGGTTTTCACAACTAAACCCCTTTTTTTATTTTTACTATTATTATTATTTTATTATTTTTACTTTTAAATTAAATCTGAGATGGAAGATAGAGTGGGTGGAGTAAGGGAATATGGTAAGCTTGTGAAAGAAAATGGATGGAAAGTGGAATGGATGAATAGAAGTTCAAACTTCATCCTGTATGATTATGGAGCTTGAAAGAATGAAAATAGTATAGAGCATGGTTGATG
Source organism: Pseudotsuga menziesii (assembly GCA_001517045.1). Taxonomy (NCBI): domain Eukaryota; kingdom Viridiplantae; phylum Streptophyta; class Pinopsida; order Pinales; family Pinaceae; genus Pseudotsuga; species Pseudotsuga menziesii. Next base: position 20,274 of record LPNX010580322.1, on the reverse strand, counting down.
AAAGACATTATGAATAGTAGAGGTTTTGAGAGGCTTCTTTGATGTGACTTTTACATGATACAGAATTTGACTTCTTCTTTTGACGATCGATTTCATATCTTTTGCCTTGATTTCAATTCATCTTCAAGTATTAATCAGTCATCCACTGGAAGGTTTTTGTAACAAGATATAAGGATTTTGAGAATCTTCGATGAACTCAAAGTCATATGATATTCCACTTTCCCATTTCTCATGTATGAATGTCCAAAAATTTGACTTTGAAATTCACTCATTCATAGATTTTATCTTGTGAATCTCGGGACCTACAAAAACTAAGAATTTGCCTGCAATAAAATATGAAATGATGGGGGAAGAAAGGTGATCGGTCTTTTTGCTTCCAGGAAATACATAATATAAAGGTGGAAATGCCTAAAAAAACAAATCCAAAGAATATAAACGAAGAAAAATGCATTTGTTTACCTTCGGAGAAGTGGTGGCTAGCCTGGACCTCCTAGCGGTATCTTGTTCAAAAAATATTCATTTTTTATCTGATTTAAGTGATTCCAAAGTAAAACTAAAGTGCATTCATAGGTATACTTCATATAGAAACATGTTTTAAAATTGATTTTAAATGATGTGTCAAACCTATTGAATAATAACCTGCTTGATGGAGTTATTTATGAATTTCTTTCTATACCAACAGTTAATAGTTTGAGCATAATATTTTCATTAAAGGATGGATTGATGTGATTCCACTTGGAGATTAATTTAGAATAATTTAGCTACCTCAAGTAGAAACAAGTTTTTAATATAGTTTGTGTTAACCCAAAAAATCCCTCAGTAAGCTCTACATGACCTACACCACCTAAAGACATCCATTACACTACCCTCATTTGACCCCCACACCCTTGCAAAGGCTCAAAAACAACAAAAGGGCTTAAAAATCCCTAGAAAGAGACAAAATAGCTCTCATAGGGGCTAAAACCCTTCAAAGGAGATTAAAATCCTCAAAGGAGCTAAGAATTGGGTGAAAGGGGCTTAAAGCCCAAAAAAGGGGCTAAAGCCCTAACCAGGGGCTTAAAACCCTAAAATCTCAAGAAAAAAAAATATAAATAGAGGGGTGGGGGTCACTCTCAAAACACTCCTTCTCTCCCTATCATTATGCTGCCCGTGTGAGTGTCTTGAGACCCTTTGCCTCTCAAGCCATTCACCCACCCTCTCCACCATTGCTCCACAAGCCAAGATTCCATCCCAAAGAGAGAGAGATGCTTCTAAAGCTAGGGCATGGTGGCCCATTTCCACCCAAACAGAAGGTATAATTTTTTTTGTGTCATTTTAATTCGGGTTTTCTAACATATTTTGCTTGCAGGCTTGTTGTCTAATGCTTTGTTGTAGGTGTCCATTGATCTCTTGCAGCCATATTTTGTTTTCTAACTATTCCATGCAGGGTTTCATAGCTTGGCCCTAAACTTGTTTGCAGGTTCTCTTCCAACCAACAAGAACCCTACCCTTCCATCCTATATACGGAAGGTAGCAATTTTTGCATGTAGGCAGTGTTTTCCCTGAGCTACAGTTTGATTTGATATCTCATATTCACTGATGAACATACCTAGGAGGTAGAGTTTCACCAAGCCGTTTTTAAGACATACTGTTACTAAATGTGGCATAACTTTCTCATCTGACCTCCAAATGGGATGATTAAAACTTTGGCTTAAACTAGACTTGAATATGTATCTCAATTAGAAACATGTTTTGAAAATAAGATGATTTGATATGTGAAATATGCAAGTGGAAAACCAATATGTAGAATTGTCACAATGCAAATTTTATAATAGGCAGTTAGTAATTTGAGCATTAAATTTGTGTATGATGTCAGATTGAGGTGCTTAAAATTGGATTGAAAACTAGATTCTAATTTATATCTCCCATAGAAACAACTTGTAAAAATATTCCCATTAAATCCCTCAAATCATATCTATACTAACTCTGTTCCTGAATTTTTTGCCTAAGAGCTAGTAACTATTTGGCCATATTTTTTTTCATTTGAGATCCAAATTGAAAAATTCAAAATGAATTAGAAACTAAATTTAAAGGGCTACTTGGTGTATAAATAGGTTTTAATAATGATCCCATATGGTATTCCAAAATAAGACTATCTTGACTACATTTTGTCATAAATTCCTCTCAAAATGATTTTTATTCATGCAATTAACTTTATTATGCAAATTTTTTATTTTATTTTATTTATTCATTTATTCTTCTATACTATCCTATTATGTTTGGAAAAATAAAGAATTCCCTCAAGTATAAGAGAATTTCCAATGCATTCATTTGCGTAAAAAGATCATAAGTAAACTCATATCCACGTTTGAAGAATATATAGTAGTGAATGCTTGGACATGAGAGATCAATTGCTCCTACAAATTTGATGCCAAGAAATGTTGAAAAATGGACTGGTATTGTGGCCTAGTGACTATTTGGAACTAACTTTCAATGTGATCTTTGTCTCCTTGGATCTCCTTTGTTGTCATACCATAAAGTTCTTCTAATATTTTGTTCATTACATTCATGAATGCACAGGGGATCTTGTGATTGATAGGAAATAAATTCTTCAATCTCTGGCTCTAATGTTTGATCTTCATTGGATGTGACCAATGAATTTTTGTCCTCCTTATAAAGGATATGTTGGCAATATGGCGGATGAATTTGTTGGCATTGATGTCAATATATGAATGGAGATTTGGTGACATTTAGTGAACTAATGATTGTGGATAGACATATCCCAGTGATGTTCATTGATGGAAAACAAGATAGATGACAAAGCAGTGGATATGCATGGTAGAAGACAAAAAAAAAGATGCACGACAAATGTACAACTGTTTTGCATAAATAAGTCAAGGTCAAATTCGTTGAGATAGACATTTCTACAGAAACAGAGCATAATTAGAAGATCGTAAGCAAACTAAGAGACTAAGCATGCATTTGAAGAATCTTGATGAGCCTTAATTAGAATTCCATTTAAAGTAAAAAGTCAAGAATGAAAAGAGGAGTGACAATAGATTAAGCGTTCATGGTTTGTGATCCAATGAAGCTTGTTTTTGTACCTAAGAGGAAAAGGATTTCTGCTACTGCGTTTTTGGAAGAAGGATTTCCCTAAGTAGTTTGGGATTCCAGTTCCAGTGATTCGGAATTGGCTGAATTAACACTGGAAAGGAAACATAGAGAAACTTGATAGTTCAAGTATTCCTTCGAGACTAATTCTCAAACAATCCAGATTGTCTTCAGGGCTCCCAATGGTAGATGAAGGAAGATTGGAATCAATCCCAGTAAAAGGAATCAATGCATGATTTAAATATCAGTGAAAAAAATATGAAGGGTTGCAGTGAAGAACAAGAAGAGCAAGTAATTTCCCCCAAAGCTAGAAATCAGAAATGTGTAGTGATAATGGAGGGTGATCCAATGCCGGGAGCAACTATAGGTCGATTGTCATTTCAAAACTTCAATCCTTGTATTGATAAACTGAATGATGAATACAAGGACATTGATGACAATAAATGAAATACACAATGATGGAACATTGGAGATTTTTGGACAGAAGAATTGGGCACTGACAATCAAATATTGGCAAATGTGGGTGAAGATGCTCATCAGTTTTATGAACATTCTCAAAGTGATGGTGAATCAAATGATAAGGAGCATGTTTGACTGAAAGCTAAAGATGTATTTTCCCATGGTATTTAGAATATTCGAATTCATAGAATATCTATTACTATTTTATCCAATGTTGAAAAGGTCATATAAAGAAAAATATTCCGAAGCATTACAAGAAAAGAATGAAGTCCTATTTGAAAAGAAAAAATTAAAAAGAAGATTAAAAACAAATAAAGTCTAAAAGAAAGTTAACAAACATCAAAAGAAAATTAAAAAGGAAGTTTAAAAATATTAAAAGAAAAATTACGTGAAAGTGATGTTGAAATAAAAAGGAAGTTCGGTAAAACTGGATGAAAAATCAAAAGATGTATTTTTCCATGGTATGTAGAAGCCCATGGTATTTACTCATTACATGTGCAAATAGAAAATAAAAGGGTTTAATTAATATGGTTGTTGAAATATTAATTATATTGAAAATGCTGAAATGAAGAGTTACATAGTTTTTTGAAAATTAATAAAGAGACATGTGACTTATGTGAAAAGTCATAATATTTCATATTCAGAAGGTTTGGTTAGTTAATTAATTAAATATGTAAATAATAAAAATATTTAATTATTTATTAATGAACATAATGTGAATAAATAGAAAAGAAGTTTAATTATAAAACATAATTAAAATAATAGAGAAATGAAAGGACATGTTTACTTGAAAGAGATGTGGCTTTTTAGTTTGAAAGGGTATGAGTTGAAAATGTATGAATATTTGAAGAGGCATGGAAGAGATAATTAATGAAGAATCAAAATAGAAGAAGTGTGTCTCGGTGGATCAGATTAATATCTTGGTGGATATTCTACCTATGGGTTTGAACTTCGTGTTCATCTTTAAGTAGATTGGAGTCTATTAACAGGTTGGAGCTTGTCTAAGGATTGAATTCCTCTCTACATGTCGGGTCATGTATGCAAACTGGGTTTTGCAAGAAAGTTGGATCTTTCTATCTAGTTGGGTCTAGATTAAATTATAATTTGTAAATAGAATTATGTTTTAGTAAAAGATATTGATATTGATATTTATTCTTCATATGCATCATTATGTTCAAATATAAATATATAATGATGTTATGATTGTTTTCAAATAAATGTGAATGATTAATTTAGAGTATTGACAAGATATTTATAAATTTTAAAAAGGACACTGGTTCACCCCCCTCTCTTAGTGTCTGGGACCTGGTTCAACAATTGTTATCAGAGTGAGGTGCCTTCTCAGCAGTTTAACCACTGGAAGGAAGATTTGTACTAAAAAATAGGTGGCATAATTAGTATTGTGAAAATGGTTGAAGGTATGAAGATGTTACTTGAACCATGCATGGATGTTCAAGTTCCCTTATTTGATGGAGCTAATTATGACGATTGGAGAGAAGCTATGAAGAAGCATTTGAAGTCTAAAGGATCAAATGTATGGAATGTTGTTGCAAGTAAGAAGTGGTATATGAATAATAAAACCAAATCTTCAAGAGAGGACAAGAAAAATAATTCAATTGCCTTACATGCCATCAAGAAAGGATTATCAAATGAAGTCAAAATGAAGTTAGGTTCCTACACTGTTGCCAGAAATCTATGGCTTAAGATAGAGGAAACATATCAAGCTAAGAATCAAAGTCCAGAAGAGGACATTAATAAAAAATCTAAGGAAGATAGAAGAGAAGATTTGACAAATAATGAAGAGATAAATGGTACTTCAATTTGCAACACTTATATTAGTGAAAAATCTCATGATGAAGGAGATGACATCATGAAAAGCATTGGGTTAGAATTCCATGAAAATTCATATTGCAGTAGTTATGGTGATGTAGACATCTTTAAAGAAGAAAAGGAAAACTTAATAATCCTTAAAAATCAAATTTCAATTACTAAAGATGAGGATTTGAGAAAACTGAAGGAAGACTTCATTACTGTAGTAGGAAATACTATGAAGAAACTAAGATTTTATCCTACAAAATATTTTTATGAAATTGAAAACAAATTCATGACCACTCTAGATGAATTTGAAAAACTTCAAAAGATAAATGTGCTATTACAACAGCTAATGGATGAATCCAAGAAGAAAATAAATGGACAATACAATCATCCAATAGACACTGAAGAAGAAGTTAGAATATTAAAGGCTAAAATTTTGGATCTAACAAGAAGATATGAAGCAACTGAAGCAATAAATCTTGATCAAAAGATCCAACTTGGAAACAAAGTGTTGGAATTAAAGACAGTCCTCTCTAAATTCAGAACTCAGCCAGAAGAGAAACTTGAAAAAATTAATACATTAAAGGATGAAGTTTATTACCTGCAAGAAAAGTTAACAAATCTGGAATCCATGGAAGATAGTTAAGATTCTGAAAATGTTCTTGCTAACTTAGAAGGGCAGCTAAGAGAAAAAGAAAAAGAAAAGGAATTCTTGAAGTATCAAGTAGTCAATCTAACAAAACAAATTGGAGCTGTTGAAAAGATCATTTCTGAACAAGACATCTAGTTGGGAATGAAGCCTGAAAACTTTGAGTGGCAAGAAAATATGGAGAAACAACTGAAGAATCAGGAAGAAGAGATCAAGGGTTTAAAGACCAAATTTGATGAACTTTTTTTTTGTAAATAAAACATTATATTACTCTAAAAGAGCTTCATTACAAATCAGATAGGCTTCTTGTCATTCAAAATGACAGAGCTTCCCGAAACATCCCATCTCTGGTCCTATTCTCCCCTCTCGAGGGTTTAGATAGATTCCCCATTCCCACATATATAAGCCCACAACTACTACATCTACTTATCCAGTACCCCATGAAATCCAACTGAACATAGAATACCCATATACATATTGACCAAAACATAACAAATCTACCTGAACATAGAAACCCCCTATACATATAAACTTAGACAAAAAAGGACAAGCATATAACATGATAAAAAACTTATCTCAAACTGGATCCTAGGGAGCATTCCCCATTCCGAGACAAGCACCAGAGGTCATGACAGAAGTGGTGCCCTGGAGGTCAGCTCCGACTAAACTTCCCAACTATTTTCCACAGAGCGCCTTGCTGCGTCGGCTCCCCTTCTCCCTCGGTCTTGCGAACTCCTCCGACCCCCTTCCCGCTGGTTAGAAGGGGCTGCCCAAATGGGCTTCCATGACATCGATATTCTGATGCATTAAGTGGCACTCACTATTATGATCCTTCTAGTCCTTTATCGACTCTTTGTCTCCTTCACATTTATCCTCCTTCGAGACAGAAAAATGGCTAACCAAATTCATATTTACCCAATAAATCATCAGCATGCAGTCATAGGCCAAGGCTTTTCTCGTCATGGTGCCTGGGTCGATAACCTAGTCCACCACTTCCTTGTGAAGATCCTTCATAGACATGAGCTTGAACTCCTCTAAAATATCTCCAACCACCTTCTCCACTTCCAAGCAAGTACCCAAAGGCACATGTTCTTTGTAAAATTCCATTGCCTCCTAGGCATGTAATTGAACCCTCGTTGCTTGGAATTTCCTCCTTATGGGGCCCTTCCCCTTTCTATCCAGGCCAACAGAAGCTTCTCCTGAATCCATGTCACTTCTTAAAGTACGCTTAGGATCCATGCACTTGGGGAAAGTAGGGCTATCCTTACACAGAATTTGGGGGAGAGCCACGAACCCAAGGTCAAGCACCTTGAGGTGAACCAGAGACCGCTCGAAATGATAAACCACAGAAACCTCTCGACGTTGAACGATGAGGGGTGGCGTATCTTGTCCAAAATATAAGGCGGAGGGATGCATGATTACCCACCCAGCCCAGTACTTCACTCTCATCATACCAATCATGCTATCAACGTCCTTTGTACCTTCACCTACTCCATATATCCTTTCTACAATTAAAACCAAATCCCTTCGTCGATCCTTCCCTTCCTTTCCCATCCCTTCATTCCTAGAGCTGCAACCAAACATGATGCCAAAGGACAGGAAGCATGTGGCCATGCCTATCAACCATGTGGCCATGCATGGCATTTAAATGTGGTTGTCCTGGACATTCTCTGTAATGTCCCCAACCCTCCGACCGGCAAAGAGGACGCTACCCACACCACTTAAACGGGAAAACAACCCCATGAACATGAACAGACATCAATGCTGAAATTAAAAAGCTTAACATAACACATGCTAAAATGCATAATCCATCATACAAGGATACATAGTTACTCAACATTCAGCGGAAGCAAACATATACATTCCAGCATTCCACATGTTCATCATAATTCATGAAACAATAGATATAATTGCAGAGATGAAACAGTCAGAAGTACTTATCTTTTAATGAAGAACTCACCCTGCAACCAGCTACGTCATTACAACGTTCCACCCAACCATAGGCCAGCATGCTCATCAATCTCTCAGCAACACTGCCACCCCCGAGCTGGGCATGATTCCAAAAGGAATAAGGGTCAATGCAGGCTTACACATAGCCAAGGTACGCAATCAGCTAAGCCCACACAACAGGGTCCTACCAAGTCATCAAGGAGCTAGGATAGGCTAAATGCCAAGCTAGTGGCCTCAACACCAGTCTTCTCATGCATACACAGCCTCTAATCCCACTCTCAACAGTCCGAAGACCAACCACTGCATACCGCAGCAAAACAACCCCTTCACGGCTCTATGAAGAAGGCAAACACAACCAGGTGACAATCCCAACCAACAGGTGAAACAACTCAAGTCCTCAAGACAACTCAGAGTTGTTCTTGGCCCTAGCGTGGCCAAAACAACTTAGCACAACACCCAAAAGATGTCCACAGCCTTAGCATCCAAGAATCAACCCAAAACCATGGCAAATCGACAACCCAACGCACAATGAAAATGATGGCAACTTTACACAGTCCCAACATAGAGGAGAAGCCAAAATCCCAGTGTGGACAGAGGAAAACTCAGCTAGCGGGATGTGGCAATCAACAACCAACCCACATCCATGATCCCACAGCACACATAGTTCCCCAATGTAATGGCTGGAGAACTTACACAGGAAGAAAAGGGGAAAAGAACAAACTCCTAGCCTGTGCGCAAAGGAAAAGACACAGCCCAGGCAAAACATGGAAGAAATAAACACACACACAGTCCAAAATGGAAGAAGAAAACACATGCACAGTCTAAAATGGAAGAAGGAAATAAGACTCTCCACAACATCCAAAAATCGTGGAAGAACGACATCAACCCAAAACGTGGGTGAAACCAACAGCAAGCCCGAATCACGGGTTAAACCAACAGCAAGGCAGAATCATGGCTGAAAAACCACAGCTATTCACATAGACAACAGAAATCATGCCCTTGAGGCCGCTCTTCCAGCTTGTTGCATGCACAAAACCGAAGGAGAACCCCGACTGGTGCGTGAGGAAAAACAGACCGTCTCTTTGTGTGAGGATCCAAATTCCCCAGACCACACTCGTGAAGGTGAAGACCAGGCGTGAGGAAAAATAGACAATGGCTCTACATGAGGATGAATAGACAACGCCAAGAATGCCTTAGCAGTGGGAGGGAGTGGAGTGAATGTTTCTTCTGCCCCACGCGACATGAAGAGGAGAGTCTGCTGGTGGAGTGGGCACGTGGGAAAGGAATGACAGTCATGCCACAACCACCACTACTCAACAATAACTACCTCAACTACTCCACAAAACATTAAATAGGTTGGATGAGACAAGGGAAGATGGAAAATCAAACATGTCTTTTCCCCCCATAGACCAAGGTTTGACATCCCCCACACCCTTATCCTTTGGAATCATGCCCTTTTCATTTTAATGTTTCACTGTCGTAGTTGGTTGTGGGTTTATTTTTAATTGATGTGCGTATTTACATGATGCCAAACTATAATGTGCCGGATAGCACGATATACCATCGGCAACTATCCCTATTGCCGAAACATACACAACCAAATCGATGGTGGGGCTTTCACCTTTAGCTCCTCACCATGATTAATTACATTATATACATCATGCAAACGGGGTCAAAACCGGGGTGTTACATTCCCCTCCCCCTTGGAATAACATCGTCCTCGGTGTTCCAATACATAGGAATACATATAGGAAGGGTCGGCATTTCGACGGGCAGAAGTGTCGAAGTCATGGAAATGTCGTCAGTGTTTTTATCCAGAAAGCATTGGATTTTCGACTCCTACCGACACTTGAAGAATCATTCGTCTGACGGGCTGAAGTGTCGGAGTCATGACAGTGTCGTCAGAATTTTAATAAAAAACATCGATTGAGTGTCGCCTTCATGTGCCGGATGTTTGACAAAAGCGTCGGAACACTGTTGGAAAAGCGACGCCTGGTGGTAGATTTAACAAAAAAAAATTGAAAGATTTCACTTAGAAAAGTTGATCACAAAAATAAATTGTATGTTTTTTCAAAGTTTTTGCATAAAACTCCTACTTTAGCTTTGTTAATTCATTCTAATGATGTTAGTAAGTTATGGCATGATATGTTTGGGCATATTAACTTACGTTAATTGCATCAATTAATCAAATAAGACAGGATAGTGGGGTTGCCACCTATATCCTTCTTATATGGAGTTTGTCCAATATATACTCTTGGTAGACACCTTGAAGAGAGATTTGAGAAAGGAAAGGCTAAGAGAGCCACATCACTTCTTAATTTTTTGACCGGTGACATTACTGGTCCCTTTCCTCACCTATCTATGAATAAATAAATATACGTACTAACCAGGCCTGGAAATTCAAATCTATTATGCTTATCAAATGGAAATTTAATGATGGTCTTGGATTTTTCAAGCCTTTCACATTACGTTTACTTTATATTCATGACCGTCAACTAAATTAATTGGGTAAGAAGTAAGTGATACTATAGACTTTGGTATTTTAAAGCTATCCAGTATCCAACAAGTTATTAAAAGAGCTAGCAAAGTATCCAACAAGTTATTAAAGGCCTACCCATTGTCTATAAGAGAGAAACCACAACAAAATTCATGGAAAAAACCTAATCCCCGACCAATAACACGTCAGTAGAATCATATCCCCTGGGACAAGAATCAAACCAATAGCCTTAATAATAAGCTTGTGGATTGTAGTGCTCACGATGAGATAAAAATGGCATGCTGCAAGTAGCCTGCAATTAAAAAATTGCATTCTAGTTGTTTTTACTTATTTCCCTACCGTAACTTAAAATAAATGGCATTCTAGGTGTTTTTACCCCTTTCCCTAGTTAATAAATTTAAAATAAATCACTCTAAAATCGAATTTAAATTGCAAACCCCAACCCGGGTTTTTTACCCCTTTCCCTGGTTAATAAATTTAAAATAAATCAATGTAGAATCGAGTTTAAAGTGCAAACCCCAACCCAACCCAAATTCTTAGTGTTTTTTATTTTCCCTTTCCATGATTAGTAAAATTAAAAAAACAAAACACAATTAAAAAATCAAATTGAAAAATTGCAAACCCTAATCCAGCCCATTTTTTACACTATGAAAATATGAAAAATGTTCAAAATTGAAGCAAAAACAAAGTGAGAAATGGCACGCACTTGGTTACCTAGGCTGACCACCACATAAGGATCAGCGACATTCATAAAATCTAAAGCAACTAGATCGGTTCCCTTATTACGGCCACTTTCAGTAGCCCTATATACTGTTCCATTTCTATACACGGAAATAGAAGAACAATGGTCATATACATAAACACCTTCATCCTTAGACAACATCATACATAAAGAAAATAGAAACTCAGAGAAATGCTAACCTGAACAAGAACGTTGTAGCTTGAGATCTATGGTTCGAATGAAGAGAACCACATAATATACAAGTTTTCTTTTATAAACCCATTGTATCTGAACGAACACCACACCAGGGTAAAGTAAACCCCGTTGATATCGATAAACGTGTAGATATAAATGAATCCTTCTATAGAAAGTTCATGGAGATGTGGAGTCAATCTTAGTGGATGGGATTGGGTCACTCCAATGTAATGCATAACCAGTAAAGGCTACAATTGAGAGCCTGAATCTAGAACCATTATTAATATTTATGACGGGATATATCAACTAGTAAACGTCAAATCTACAGTTTGAATTTTTATATGCCTATCATCTATGACATTTTAATTTTTTAAAGAGCTGTCAAATACGTCTAAAAAGTGAAAAAACGTTCTACAGGCTGTCAATTTTCAAGCCTGGTAATAACCTTCATTGATTACATCTCTATATACACAGGAGTCTACTTCTTAAAACACAAAGCTGATGTGTTTGCTTGTCTTCGAGATTTTAAAGCTCTTGCAAAGAAACAATCTGGTAAGGGGACCAATATCCTTCACACAGATAATGGTGGAGATTATTCCAATAAATATGTAAATAATCTATATCCTTTTCATTTACAGCTCTTTACCTGACAACTCTTATGACATATCATAATGGTATGCTTATATATATCCTTTTTCATTCTAGAACACACACTCTGCCGGTGATCATTGAATTTTATGCATCAAAATAATCTAATTAGTGTTTTAGATATGATAGATTTTCACTCAACATGTCCAAATGAGTGATGATATAGAATCATTTTGTCAAACATATAAATAAAATGCATGCTCAATTCCAAGTCAACCGAAGGACTAAAATGTAAAATATAAGTAGTTTGTGGATGCCCAATGAAGATATAAATCACTTGAGAAGAACTCGAGACATTATAAAGGATAGAAAAATAATTTAGTTGTCAATTAAAGAGAAGGGCTAGAGATAAGTTCTATTATTTACAAAGAACTTCATAAATGCAATAAAGGATACCAAGGAGTGTTATGAAATGGTGCAAATAAGAGTCTTAGAGGGCATAAAGTCCAATAATGTTGAAAAATGTGACACTATGAAGGAAGTATTAGTATAAATGAGTATAATGCTAGAAGGATATGTTGAGATTACACAACAAGAATTTTTCCTCCAAAGAGTAAGATTGGGAACATGATAGACATAATTAATTCATCCATGTATGCATATGCTTCAATAATTACTCTTCTTCATATTACTCTATTTATCCTTCAAGTTAAATGGCATACACAACTTGTCAAGTATTGGTTTCCCATGTTCCAATATCCATTTCCATGGGATTACATTGGTTATCTCATTGGAAATATGATCTGCATACTTTTCTTTTTGAAGAAAAACTTCCCTCAAAATGAGCCAGTTGGATTCTATAGCATATTACTAAGTTTTTTGCTAAGCTGGAAGGGCTGTTTTTTAAGAACGTACATGGAAATCAAAATTTTCACCTAGAATGGTAGATGAATATAATTTTAAATATTCATCATGCATGGAAATTGCACATTGCAATAGTACAATGATCACACAGTGCAATAGCATACAAGAATCAGATGTGACACACCCCTATGTAATAATCATGCACAGACCTAGAAAACACCACTAACTTATACAAGAAATTTACAAAAGATCAAAGGTATGCATGCTTTACCGATGGACCAACTAGCAAATAAGTTCCAGAATCTGCAATAGAAACACAACCTCCAGCACATAAACCTGCAACAAAATGTTCATAAAATGCCATCAATATTTTCATAAGATTTCCTTAAGAAGCAATCATGTGCCCAATTGAATAAGATGGATTGTATGCTGACCTATTGATTGATCATCAATGAGGAAGTCTCCCATGTCAAACTGAAGGAAATAGCAAAATCGATTTATTAGAGTATAGTCCCATGACATACCTACTAGTAACTATGACTCATACAAAGAACATGGTATGCATGTGTTTATCCTTAAATACAGTCAATCTTAAACTTGGAAAACTAACATGATTCTATTACATACCTTCTAGTAACCCTTTCGAGTAACAGGAGCATATTGATGTTTACCCTTGAAGTGATTAGGATCAACACCACCAATAGTCATGGCTTCAAATGGGATTTCTTCAATAAAAACATATTTTCCTTGGGAAATAACCTCGAAACTGTTTCCAACAAATGTGAAAATGTTGCATTTAGTGAAAAGATGTCATACCAAATCTAGTGATCTATCATTGTAAATCAATGAAAATGACTGACACTCTTTTTCAGGCTGTGGATACCTCTGGAAGATTGCCTGAATACAACAAAAATAAACAGTTTTTATAAATTAAGCATTCAAACAATGCCTTCCAGAAATAAAGTAGCAAATAGATCTTATTTTTTCAAGCAGATCTCATTACTTTGTTACCATAATTATCAATGCAGTCATTCTTCTTTTGTATTCCAGAGTTGAGATGTTTGCTCTAAGTGACCACTTTAAACTTAGTGATAAATTGGAAGCAATGTAGAAAGATATAAATGCCTAATAAAATATTTGCGCAAAGAAGACTTTGTAACAAATTAGAAATAATGAGTAATAAAGTGCACAGTGATGTTGGGGTGAAACATGAAACAATCTCCTTACTTTTAGCATCTTGCACAACTGATGGATTTGATCGAACTGTATAAGTACTTTGTTCCCAAAGTAAATATTTTGAGACCTACGAACGAATGGGAGTGAGATGAATGGTTGAAGGACTCCAATGGAGGATGAATTGATGCCCTATTATGCCTACCCAAAGGTCCTTTTATAATGAATATTATCCCTAACTTATCATTGATTTGTAGTCTTCTATTGTTCACCCATACTGCTCTATGAAACAAATTTTGATGCCGATCTAGTATGTATATTCATGATGATGCTTGTTTTCCCATATTAATTTTCAACCCTAAGGAAAAGCTAACTTGTTTTCCCATACTAATTTTCAACCCTAAGGAAACCCTAAGGCAATCCCATAGTAGAAAGAACCAAAAAAGACTATACCCCATAGATCAAAAGGCTCTTAAATTAACCATATCATGCCTTCCTCAATGATTTGATGAAACCAAGGGGATGAAAAAGGGCAAGGATTTCATTTATCAAATTACGCATGGACTATGGTGTGTTTTATTTCATGAAATGATATTTCTAGAGTAGGTATTCTTTACTATTTATAGGCTATTGAAGCAATTCAAAGGTGAAACTATTTTTTATCATCACCATTAATGACTCGTTTATAGGCATTATCTAGGTTCTCCTTGTTAGGTACCACATGTACCTTCTCTTATCCCCTATCTTTTGAAGGGTTGAAGGTATTACAAAAGGTACTGGATCACCGAATGGGAAAATATAGTATCCCAAACTGATATTATATTGTTTTGATAGTATGTTTGTAGGTTCGGTGCTTTAGTTATGCTAGATTGACAAAATAAAAGTTGCATGCAAAACAATGTAGTGCCAAAAGGCCCTATAATATAGTTGTTTTGGAGAATAAATAGGAAGAAGACTATCAGTGAGAGAAGGTACACATACCAATAATAATAATTTTGATAGTACGTCGAGATAGGTGAGGCATGCAAGCAATGCATGTAGCGGAAGATGTAGGTAAAATTATCAAAATAGTTTATTTAGTCAAACTTATTACCTTTCTTTTTTGCGTTGACTTAGCCACTTTCAATTCACTAACTCTAAAATAGCTAATAAGTGTTGGATAATAATGGTGACGATTCTTGGTATTATGTTTCATTAGGTTGCAACATCGCAAACTTGTGAAGCATAATACACTGAATCTTCACCATTGCTTGGTTGAACACTTGTTATCTTTTGTGAGATATAGTTCATGTGGACAGAGTTCTTGAACTTTGTCCTCATGGACAGTTTTGTTTGATGATGATATTAACAGGTATGTAGAAAAAAAATTAATATTTTGAAAAAATAGTTATTGTAAGTGAATTACTTCATTCAATCACTTAATGAAAATATATTCTATAGTCCAATATCTCATGGTGTTTAGAGCTTGGGAATTACTAGGTTAGGTTCGAGTTGCTTTCTAATACAAGGTTTCCATAATAAAACACCTTAAAGAAGAAATCCATAACATTTGGAAGAATTCTGGCAAACCCCTATTGTCGCTACAATTTGGAAAATACTGGGTTAGGTTCGAGTTTATTTCTAACCTAGGGATTTTATAATGATCTTCAATGATCTAGGGGTTAGGTTCCAGTTTCTTGCTTATAACAAAACATGGCTCAGCAATCCTGCTTGGGGCAGCGACCGATTTTCATCCTTCTCCACCGGATCGAGCATACATGTGAGCAGAAAAAATCTATCTATCGTGGCTATGGTGGAACTCGAATCCTTCTCTAAACCTCCCTTAAGCATCTCATTTGGGTGGGGTCGGCTTAATAGCTTATTTGGGAACCGGTTGTTGAGATAAATCACATAAAAACAATCAAACCAATTTGAATGCAAACCAAAATGTGGTGGGTTCGTCCACTAATTGTAACACTTAGGCTGGCCAAACTTCAGAATCCATATCAGCCAATTTGGGTCAAATGCGGGTTAGCTAAAACTGTCAAATTGGGTCTATCATTAGCTGATCAATGTAAATGCATGCACAACGAAGAAAACACATGTTTGAAAGATGATAAGGAAAGATTCAAGTTGGTGAAGAAGCAGGCAGTATAGACAAAGACCCTTTGGGTTGTTGGTAAAAGTAAAGTAATCAAGTAGGCAAGGTATATACATGAGGTGTCTAATTGCTCACCCACACAAGATCCCATTCACCATAACCGAGTGAGAAGGAACACATCACCACTGGATGAGAGAGTGAGGACCATTCAACCCCGTAAAAATGGGGGTTTGCTTTATCCAAATCCTAAATTGAGAAGGCGGGATTGAAATGTACCAACCCTGCACAACCTAGGTCTAAGCCTTCTCTAATACCCTCTGCCTTTCCTCTATTGGCTAAGAAACCCTGTAGATTTGTAGGACTATCTTAACAAATTAAAAATAGACATGAATTAGGGCACGGTACTCACAATTATGGGATCCATTGTCTCGAATGACAATTGGCCTCCTTGTCCGCTACAAAACCACAGTTATCCACTCTCCTTACTCTTCGTGGTATCCACTCTCCTTACTCTTCGTGGCCGGTCCAAATCTTTGCTCCCACTGTCCAAATCATTGCTCCCACTAATATTGTTCTCCGGCCAAGTTGCACAGATCGACCCTTGATCACTGAACAATAAGCACCCGATGAGATGCACAGAAGAATATTTCTCGTGAAGCTGAAAGGAAAATAGCACGCCACTATTAGTGTTTTTTTTTGGTTTTGTGTTTTTGTTATTTTATTTATATATATGTATTATAAATAATTATTTTATTATTATTTATATATATTGCTTTATGTTTTAATTTATTAATTTATTTATGCTTTATTTTATTTATATATGTATACTATGTTTTATTTTATTTTTATACAAAGAGGGGGGTGTATCTATGTGAGTCTTTATGTGTGCAGTGAATCTGTGATGATGAGGATGAGGATGTCGCTGATGATGATGATGTTGATGATGATCATGATGTTATCCATGACGCCGATCATTATGATGATGATGATGCTAATGAAGATGAGGATGTTGATTATGAGGATGAAGATGATGCTGATGATGAAGACGAAGATGATGATGATGAAGATGACGACAATGATGATGATGAAGATGATGATGATGATGATGACGCTGATGATGCTGTCGATGGAGACGATGTTGTTGGTGATGATTATGACAACGACGCCGCCGACGGCGACGAAGACAATGACGACGATGATGATGATGGATGATCATGATTTTGATGGATGATGATGTTGATGATGATGATTATGTTGATGATTATGAAGATGATCATGATCATGATCATGAAGATGATGATGAAGATGGTGATGATGATGATGAAGATGATGTTGATGATGATGAAGAAGATGATGATGATGATGATGTTCATGATGATGATGAGGATGGTGAGGATGATGACGATGATGAACCACATGATGATGATGTTCATGAAGATGATGACGATGATAATGAAGATGATGATGAAGATGATGATGATGATGATGACGATGATGATGATGATGATGATGATGATGATGAAGATGATGTTGATGATGATGAACATGATGATGATGATGATGATGTTCATGATGATGATGACGATGATGAACCACATGATGATGATGATGACGACGATGTGTGATGAAGATGATGATGTGTGATGATGATGAGGATGATGTGTGATGATGACGATGTTGATGATGATGATGTTGATAATGATGATGATGATGATGTGTGTGATGATGATGTTGTTGATGATGAAGATGATGATGATGATGTTGATGATGAATATGATGATGATGATGATGTTGATGATGATGAAGAAGAAGATGATGATGATGATGTTCATGATGAAAATGAGGATGGTGAGGATGATGACGATGATGAACCACATGATGATGATGTTCATGAAGATGATGATGATGATGATGATGATGATGATGATGATGAATATGATGATGATGATGATGAAGATGATGTTCACGATGATTAAGATGATGATGATGATGTTCATGATGACAATGAGGATAGTGAAGATGATGACGATGATGAACCACATGATGATGATGTTCATGAAGATGATGATGATGATGATGATGATGATGATGATGATGATGATGATGATGATGAATATGATGTTGATGATGATGAACATGATGATGATGATGATGATGATGTTCATGATGATGATGAGGATGGTGAGGATGATGACGATGATGAACCACATGATGATGATGATGATGACGACGATGTGTGATGAAGATGATGATGTGTGATGAAGATGATGATGATGAAGACGATGATGTGTGATGATGAAGATGATGATGTTGGTGATGATAATTATGATTTTGATGAAGACGATGATGATGAAGATGATGATGATAATTATGATTTTGATGATGACGATGACAACAACGATGATGATAATTATGATTTTGATGACGGTGATGACAATGATAATGATGATGAAAATGATCATGGGGATATTTACCTTTCATATTTACCTTTATGCATTAATTATATTTAATTATCTTCTTCATCCATGTCATGGTCTTCTTCATCTAAGTCATCATCTGTATCATCAAATCTAGAGTCAACATTGTAAGGGTTGGCCATATCACCATCGTCATCATCATCAATTATGCTCATCGTGTCTTCCTCGGTATAACTTTCATCAGCATTGTTTGCTACATCATCGGATTCAATAGTTTCTTGGAGTACATCCTCTGTTGGATCATCATCATCATCTAACTCATGTTGATCATGCTCTGCGTCATCGTTTCCTTCTTCTAGAGAACCATGTTCATTAGCATTGTCTAGGTTATACTTTACCGACCTTCCCCTTGGATCATGTCTCAAAAAAAATGACCAGCCTACTTTACCTGGAACCTCTGAGTAAAATACTTGTTCACATTGGCTTGTAAGAACATAGGGCTCTGTTCCTGGCTCAAACAACCTTGTGTTTACCATGGTAAATCCATTATCATGCTCAATAATAGTTCTATCGGGATCATGTTGATTCAATCGTAACCTGTACCATTTGACAACGAATAGAACTACCTTAAAGTATTTAAAGTCACACTATATAATATCTTCCAAATACCCATTGTATCAATTTTCTGAGACTTCTGGATGTCTGTTAGTTCTAGATGAAACATTGGTAACCTCAAAGACAGCTGATATCCTAGAATCTGATGTTTTCTTTGTTTCATCCAATTTTTTGATCTTATATCTACCTCCATTGCAGACCATATCCTTATGGTGTTTTACCTGCAATAAGTAATACACGAAACGATTACACAACCATTCAGTCCTTATGCAGCAATACATGGAAAATAAGAACATGTACGTCAAAATGTAATTTACAAAATAAAAGATTTAGAGGGATTGATTAATTATATGCTTGCCATTTTATCTTTTACACCATATGCCAAATCGATTTCCCTTTCTGTTAGATTTCTATATCCATTGTGTTGTGCTGCTTTTACCAATGAAGCCACACCTTCCCATGATATTCCATGACCCGATTGTTCACATCGTTCAATCCATACCTTCATCCAGTCAAGATTGTTTGTGATGTATAAATGAATTGCATCCCATTCTCAAATGACTGTTTAATGACAATAACCATTAAAATGAAAGAAAGGTGTAAATCTCTTGAACAAAGTATATGCTCTTAATTGAAGCAATTATGACTAGAAAATACAATTAGAATATGAACGATAAAATAAACATCCACTAGCTAATAATTACCTTTAAGCTTCCTCAATCTACCTTTCCCCTTCAAATTTGTTATTGGAGTCTAGATCACAAATGCGACGTTAATTGAGCTTTGACGCTAAAATAGGAAGATATTCACTAACATACAACATGTTTTGGTATACCATATATCCTTCCATAATAGAACCCTTAGCATGTGCTCGTTGTCTCACCAAACCCTTCATAAATTTGAAGTGCCTCTCAACCATCCACATGGACCTTGAGTGCACAGGTCCACACAACTCAATCTCCTCAACTTGGTGTATGAGGAAGTGTTCCTGTGCATTGAAAAATGCCGATGGTAGATGCTTATGCAATTCACACATGAGATGAGGAATTTCTCTCCTCCAATACTTTATATCTTCTTTATGGATTTCTTTAGATGTCAACCATCTACAAGTGACACAAACCAATAACAATATTTAACAAAAATAAACATTAAATTACAATA
>LPNX010580237.1:19591-57410 GCA_001517045.1 Pseudotsuga menziesii | reverse complement strand
GTGTTGGAGACATTTACCACCATACACACTCTTTTTGGTCAAATTGGCCTAGTTAAACCACTATCCTAAGTATAATTGACATTAATTGACATCAGTGGAATATTAATTGACATCATCTAGTCACACCCACGCCTACCTATAGTCAAGGAGGATAACTTAGCCTTCTCCTACAGTCAAGGAGGCTAATTGGAGCACTCCGGGGGTGATCTGAGTGATATTAATGCACCTAATTGCTAATTGGTGGTTACAATCAGTTCAATTAGTCAGTTAAGGTGCCTCCTCTCATTAAATATATTATTTAATGATTATTTATTATTATTTAATGATCTGGAGTCAACAGGGGCACCTCTACCAACTTCTGATGATTAGTTCAGCTTCAGTTAACCTCATCGGGGTTCATTGAAGTCATTGAGCACTAGCACTTGATGGTTGGCTTTCTTTGACATGTGTTTGATCTCTTTCAGTTGAGATTCATTCATTTATTGCACTCCAACTTCAGTTAGGGTTTGGTGAGTCAATTAGGGTTTTGGTCAAGTGGTTAACTATGTGTGAACCAATGGTTTAGAGTCAGTTAAGCTAGACTCACTCATTGATTTTGAATTACCTCCTTAGGTATTCAAATTCCTCACTCATTCAAGCTATTTCTTGACATTGTTATTGTAACCATTCATTGTTTATTAAATATACAGAGAGGAAATCAATTCCGGTTCCGATTAACACCATTTCTGAGTTATTTGTTGATTATTTGTTCCTAGATCAATGTGCAAGATTAATAGTTGGCCACCATAATCTAGCTTTAAGTATTTTCTTGGGGGTTGCACATCCTCCATAATGTCCTCCTGTAATCCCTCCATGTTCCTTTGCCAATACTCTTTCTTGCTTATGCAGAAGAACGTATAGATGTAGAATTTCATCTGGCCCCATATTGTACCGTTGTCCTACGATTAGTTGGAAGTCAGTAGCTCCGGAAACTAGTTGCTTCTTCTGAGTAGTGGTGAACTCCTCAGGGGATTTTCCTGTCATGAAATATTGAACAATTTGTTGATAATGGTCATCAACCATTCTGATTCTAAATAGTTGCACATTAGGTAGGACGTTCTCTATGTTGCTTTGTTTTCACTTGGTTCTATCCTGAAAGGTGGTTGGTTCCTATGTTTAATCATTTAGGTTTCACAATGATCTCGAAATCAAATTCTTGGAATAGTAGTAACCACCTACAGATCCCCCCCCCCTCCCCCACAACATAGGCTTATTAACCAAGTATTTCAATGCTGAGTGATCCATAAACATTTTGAAATTCCCTCCTAACAGGTAGTGGAAGAATTTTTGTAATGCATACACCATCACCAATCATTCTCTTTCTGTTGTCGTGTAGTGTTTCTCCACATTAGAAAACTTCGACTTGCAAATGCAATCGGGTGATTAATTGATCCTTCTCCTGGTTGGGACAATATTACTCCTAAAGCGATCGATGAAGCATCGACATGGACATGGAATTCCTTTGTCCAATATTGAAAAACCAATATTGGCACTGCGACCATCTTTTGTTTTAATGTATTGAAGCTCCTTTGGAATTCGTCGTTCCATTTGAACTTCACATATTTCTTCAATAACTTCTCCATTGGATCACTGGTCACAAAATATCCCCTTATAAACTTCTGATAATATCCAGTGTGGCCCAATGTTTTCCTCAACTGTTTCACTGTCATTGGTGCCAGTAGGTCGAAAATTATTGCAATATTGGAAGGATTGGCCAACATGCCTTCCTTGTGTACAATGTGTCACAATAAGATTCCAAATGGTGTGCAGAATATACATTTCTTTAGATTCAGTGAAATCTGATGTTGTCGACACATTTCCAACATGAATCGAAGGTTCACAGTATGTTATTTTACCAACCCATAGACAGTCCAATCATCCATGTAGACAACTAGGAATTTATGAATGAAGTCTTTGAATGCAATGAAAACTAACCTTGAAAAAATTGTGGGCACATTATTGAGACCGAACAACACTACTGTGTACTTGAAACATCCCCATTTTGTTACAAAAGTGGTTTTGTGTCTATCCTCCTTCATAATTCTTATCTGATGATAGCGTGAAAATCCATCCATAAATGAATACATCTCTTGTCCTCTAACTCCTTCAAGTACTTTGTCAGTGAATGGTGTCGAAAATGGGTCATGAAGATTTGCATCATTCAGTTTTCCTCAGATCAATGCAAATCTAGATTTCGCCGGTCTTTTTTTCCTGCACCACCATCGGACTGATCCATTATGATTCATCTACAGGTACAATAATTCCTACCTCCAACATGTTAATATTTCATATGCTAGACTAGATATCATTAGTTTTCAATCCAAA
The DNA here is from genome assembly GCA_001517045.1 of Pseudotsuga menziesii. Lineage (NCBI taxonomy): Eukaryota > Viridiplantae > Streptophyta > Pinopsida > Pinales > Pinaceae > Pseudotsuga > Pseudotsuga menziesii. The sequence continues at coordinate 55,046 of LPNX010580237.1, read as the reverse complement.
TTCACAATAGTAGCATATGCAAAATCATTGAAAGAAACACAATCACAAGATATACACAATATTTATTTTGGAAAACCCTCAAGGGGAAGAAAACCCAAAAAAAATTCCTATGCATAAGATGTATAAGATATAACCCCAAAATAGGTATTCTCCTCCTTGTTGTTCTGTCTCTCTCTCTCTCCTATGCGCTACACAAGTGAGTGTGTCTGTGTCCAAATAAGAAGCACACCTCTTCTATTTATACACATTGAGCCAACTCAATTTTACCCTAAACAATTTGGGCCCACTAAAATGTCTGGGATGACTTCACCTAGCAAGACTCAAAACCATATTTTATATTATTCATTAGGGTACTAATGATCCGACTTATAATGGAGGTTTTACTTCATGACTCTCTGATGACCGATTATAACAGTAACACCCCGATGGAGGAATAATAACATCCCCATTGGGTTACATCAGTAAAATACATTTAGAATATCCTTTGAAGTTACAATATTTCAACACTCCCCCTTAACATGAAGGTTATTCTACTGACAACATCATCATAGACTATAGGAGAACCGAGAGACAATATCTTCAACAGTATAGAGGTAATACATCTATACTTCATAGGAAGTTTTCACAATCAATAACTAGAACAATTACTCTTTAATGTATTCATCTTTTGCATCACACGATCACTTGATCCTTTTGCAACAACACTTCGATATTTCTATCCTTTGTAGTAGCACTTTGATCTTCCTGATCCTTTGCAGCAGTACTTCAATATTCTCGATCCTTTGTAGTATCACTTTGATCCTTTCTATCCTTTGCTACAGCACTTCGATCCTTTCTATCCTTTGTAGCAGCACTTTGATCTTCTCAATCATTTGTAGCAGCACTTTGATCCTTTCGATCCTTTGTAGCAGCACTTCGATCCTTTCAATCCTTTGTAGTAGCACTTCGATCTTCTTGATCCTTTGCAACTACACTTCGATCTACTTGATCCTTTTCCACCATGCTACCTGCAGTACACATGATATCTTTACAGGATGATCAATCCCTATCACTTTAGGACATAGGTCCAAGGATGATGCAATCCTCCATCAACCTACTCCCACTTAACGAGGAGGGTCCATAGTATCAACCAACTAAATCGTCTACAATTGAATGTAGATGTCGACCGCACCTAGATGCAGGCCCTTTCGTCCGTAAGGGCTTATCATAGACCATCCTCAGCCTGTTAGAGATAGGGCCATGCTGAGTCAGTGTTATAATATGACCTCTACATGTACATGTAGGCATACTTTCCATACAATAGTATTTTCTGTAGAACAGATCTCAACAGCACCTATGTGTCGACCCTCATCGTAGAACATCCTTGCCACTAAGTATAGGACCAATACCAAGTGAATGTTATACTATGGCATCCATGAGGACTCATCATAGAGAATCCTTACCACTAAGGCTAGGACTACTCCCAAGCGAGTGCTATTCTATTGAATCTACATATAAATGTAGGTATACTCTCCATACAAGATTAATGTCTGCAATAGCCACATGTAAATGTTAGCCTTGTCGTCCGTGAGGACTCATCATAGAGAATCCTTACCACTAAGGTTAGGACCACTCCTGAGCGAGTGTTATTCTACGATACCCACAAATGAATGTGGGTAATCTCCATTCATAGTAACATTTGCAAGGCCATCCTTAGCTAGTAAGGACCAGTCTCATGAACATAGTTTTATAATTGCAATCCTCAAGAGAGGATACTATCATCTGCAAGTAAATGTCGGACCTTGTCAACATCTTCAGGTGTGCTTTGCCTCTTTCTTGCTGGATCATCACTGTCATCCCATCATCAATGTCATTCTCATCATCACTCCTCATTTTTCGGGAGGATCCATATTATCAACCTTCTCCTGGTTTTTTCAAGGAGGGTTACTATCTTCAACATGTTCTTCCTTTCCGAGGAGATTCAATATATTTGAATTGTTCCTTCTTTTTGAGGAGAGTCCATATCTTCATTATTCCTTCTTGCAAGGAAAGTTTGTAGTCCCATCATTGTTCCTCCTTGCAAGGAAAGTATTTTTGAACTACACCAATCTTGTCATGTAAATATTCAAACTTTACTCGAGATAGAGGCTTTGTCATCACATCAGCAACTTGCTCATTAGTACTCACATATTGGAGCTGTATCACTCCCTTTTGTACCATATTCCTTATATATGAAAATATCATATTTATATGTGCTTAGATTTATCATGGAACATTGGATTCTCTGTCATATTTATACAACCCCGATTGTCACAAAGAATAATTGTGCTGTTCAACTCCATGTTAAGTAGTCCTGACATTAGTTTCTGAAGCCATATCACTTCAAAACTAGTGGAGAAAGCTGCTATGTACTTTGCTTCATCCGTGTTGAGAGCAACACCGGATTGTTTCTTACTAAACCGTGAGATCATGGCAGATCCAAGATAATAACATCCACCTGAGCTGCTCTTCTTGTCTACAGAATTTCCTGCCCAATATGAATCCTTATATCCATATAATATGTAATCATGATCTCTACCATAGTAAATTCCCAATTCTAGCAAACCTTTTAGGTACCTCAGCGCATGCTTTACAGCTATCAAGTGAACCTATCTAGGTTTAACTAGATACTGACATAAGTTGTTCACATCAAAGCATATATATGTCTTTGTATTTTTTAGATACATCAATGATCAAATGGTCTATCTGTACTGAGTCATATCCACTAACTATGATGACTCACCAGATAAAAATTCAAGTTGGTTTCCATCGATGTGGCCATGGATTTACAATCCAGCATATCAAATATTTTCAATATTTATGTTGTATACTTTCCCTGATTCAGAAAGATTCTTTCTGGGCTCTGCCACACTTCTAGCCCTAGGAAATAATGCATCAATCCAAGATCTTTCATCTCGAATTCTTCAACTAGATTCTTCTTGCAATATGTGATATGTTTCTCATTTCCTGTCATAAATAGATAATCCACATACAATAATAGTATGACTGGTTCATCATCCATAAACTTCATGTAATGGTCAGGATCAAATTTACTCTTGGTAAATCCCAAGCTTGTCAAGAAACTATCTATCTACCATACCAAGATCTAGGAGCTTGCTTTAGTCCATATAGATCCTTTTTCAACTCACATACATGAGTCACTCTATCTTCGACTTCAAATCCTTATGGTTGTTCGATGTAAACCTATTTCTCAATCACACCATTACGGAAGGTTGTCTTTACATCCATTTGGTGTAGATCCCACTTCATTATGTAAGAAAGTGGTATGATGGTTCTGATGGAAGTGTACCTTGCTACTGGGGAAAATTTCTCATCATAATCAATTCCCACCTTCTGAGGGAATCCTTTAGCTACAAATATTTCCTTGTACTTTTAAATACTTCCATCATCAACATGTTTTGTCTTATAGATCCATTTCAAATATACCACTCTTGTTTTCTGGTTTAGGCACTATATCCCAAACATCATTCTTCATTATTGACTGGCATTCTCCCTTCATTGCTTCAACCCATTCTTTATTCGGTGCAACTTCCTCATAGCCGATGGGTTCTTGATCTACAAGGTCACACATCAAAGATACATAACTAGAGTATGGCTTTTATCTTTTACTTGTTCTTGTGGAGCCTTCTGGAGCTCCATATCTCTCTTCTTCTTGTATAATATTTCTCTTACCCAAGCAAGGCTTCTCTTTCGAGAGATATCCATAGTAGGGGGTTACTAAGGTTCTAGCATATCATGATCTTCATAGGCTACTATTTCAGGAGAGGGTTCATCTTCTACCATTTTTGGAGGTACATCATATTAATGTACTTCTTCAAGCTGACACCTTCTGGATTTTTTAAGAGTTCTCTTCATCAAATGTTACATCCCTACTAATATTGATACGATGGAATCATGATATGTATATCCTAAAGGATTTGGAGACTTCATAGTATCCAAAAAATATTCCCTTCTTTCCAGAAGGATCCAACTTGGTTCTCTTCTCTTTCGGAATATGCACATACACTGAACAACAAAATATCTTGAGATGGCTCACTTCAGGTTTCTTTCCTATATACATTGTTTTAGGAGTCTTGAGTCTAAGAGCACTATGAGGTAATCTATTCTGCACATATACGGTTGTTTAGTGTCCTTGCTGCTTCAGCCCATAGGTGCATGGGGAGTTCTTGGTCATGAATCATGGTCTTCACTGCTTCCATAATGGTTCTATTCTTTATTCTTTATTTCTGCAACACAATTCTGTTGGGGATTATAGGGAGTGGTTTGTTCCCTCTTGATTCCCGTCTCCTTATAGAATGCTTCAAATTCCTTTGAAGTGTATTCTCCACCATTATTTGATCTCAGTGTCTTGATTCTATTTTCTAAATGGTTCTCTATCAAGGATTTTAATTCCTTAAATTTCCTGAACACTTCACTCTTGTTCTTCAATAACTATATTCATGTCTTTCTTGAATAGTAATCAATAAATGTGACATAATATTCATATCCACTTAATGATATGGAGGGCATAGGACCACATACATCAGATTGAATTAGTTCTAATGTACCTTTAATCTTTGTTTCACTTTCCGAAAAGGGATTCTTGGCATTCTTGCACATCCTTTGCACATTCCCTCATGTTCAATTTTCAAATCTAATAACCATGTTACCACATTTCCCAAATAGGTCATTTATTTGTAGTTGATGTGCGCAATCATCCTATGCCACAGTTCACTTGAGCTGGTAGTCTCATGGAAAAGGGTTGTTTCTGGATGTCCTTTGAGTTTGTATAGTCCTCCTCCTTCTTCTCCAACGACCACAACAAATTCACGTGTCTTTCTTTTGGACCACATAAGTACTTGTCCATCTAGAAAAGAAAATCTATATCCTTTCTTATCTAGAGCTGAGATGGAAAGTAAGTTCTTTTCCAAACTTGGTACATACAATACTTACTTCATCTTCATGGAAGTCCTAGAGTCAATATTGTAGCTTGATTCACCAATACCTTTTATGGGATATTGATAGTCATCTTCTAAAGATACCTTCTGAGGAGAGTTATTTTTTTCAAGTATTGACAGAGCTTTCTTCTTCCCTATATTGTGCTTTGAAGAACCACTATCAATAATCCATGTATCTTATCCAACTGTTGCAGACCCAGAGAATGCAGAGAATAGTACATATTCGTCTACATCTTCTTCTTTTGTTAGTCTCTTTCGAGGTCTTTCTTCCTCATCCTCATCATCATCTAGATGAGCATGATGTATCTTATTGTTGTTGTTCTTCTTTGGTGCCAGGGACACTATCTAGCAATGTGTCCTATCTTATGGCATTTGTAGCATTTATACTTTGAGTAATCCTTCTTTTTATTTTGAAACTTTTTCTTTGAAGGTTTATGGTTACCCTTCCTGAAGTTTGATTGTTTTCTTCCTTTAGAATGGATGGCTAGATCCTGATCATATTCTATAGGTAGAGCTTCTCTATTAGCTACTATAGCTTCTTCCTGAATGCAATCTTCCCATACTATGTCAAACTTCATACTTTCTTTTCTAGCACACAAAGTCTGTATGAATGAGTCCTAAGGTCTAGTGCGACCATTGAGAGTAGTCATAAATAGTTCATCCTCATTAAGAGTGTCTTCAATGGCACTTAGTTTCTCTTTGAGCTGGGAGACCCTTGTGAAGTAATTTTGAATTGATTCTCCTTTACTCATCTTGGTGCTCTTCAGCTGAGCTCTCAGATTCATCTTTCTGTTGATGTTCCTTCCCTCATACATTTTGGAAAGTGCATGATACATCTACTTTGGTGTCTTCTTAGATGACACTTGAGGGATCAAATAATATTTGATAGAATCATCAATGATCCTCATTGCCTTGATTAGGTCTTGTCCATGCTTCCCCTTAGCTTCAAATTCTATTGGTTATGCAACTTCATCCTTGATGTACTTCTCAAGGCCATTCTCTCTAAGAATGAGACCAATCCTATATTTCCATTCTAGGATTTTTTCTATGCCTTATAGTTTATCCTCAAGCTTAGTGCTTGGGGCCATCCTACCCAGTAGGTCACTAAAAATTGAAATTTCTCAAAATGAAAATATGACGTTACCAGGATATGTGCTTTACTGAGGCGATTTGGTTGGTTCAATTGATTTATGGAGATCCCAAATATTCAACTTTCAAATCCTATTTGCGAGGTTGCATCTCTACATAATTTTTGGTTCTGGTTTTCTATAGTTTTCTAGTTCAGGTCCAAACTAGGGTTAGGATATCTTGGAGATTCAAACACCAAAAAGACTTCAATCCTGGGCTCAATAGATTTGCTTTAGAGAGGCACAAATTTCTACGCAAGCATATCTTCCAAATTCCAAATTTTGTTGAAACCCTAATTTCTTTCGGAGAGAGAGGAGAGATAGTTTCACCTTGTGAAATTTTTCCTATTTAGGATAGCTCTGATACCATGTTAATGTTTCATATGCTAGAATAGATATCATTATTGTTTAATCCATATTCACAACAATATCATATGCAGAATCATTGAAAGAAACACAATCACAAGATATACATAGTATTTATCCTAGGAAACCCTCAAGGGGAAGAAAACCCAGCAAAAATTCCTATGTATAAGATGTATAATATATAACCCCAAAATAGGTATTCTCCTCCTTGTTTCTCTCTCTCTCTCTCTCTCTCTCTCTCTCTCTCTCTTTTGTGCTACACAAGTGAGTGATTCTATGTCCAAATAAGAAGCACAACTCTTCTATTTATACACATTAAGCCAACTGAATTTTACCCTAAACGAGTCAACCCCACTAGATTGTCTCGGCCAACTTCACCTAGGAAGACTCAAAACAATATTTTATATTATTCATTAGGGTACTAATGACCCGACTTACAATGGAATATTTACCTCATGACTCTATGATGACCAATTACAATAGTAAGACCCCGACACAAGAATAATAACATCTCCATTGGGTTACATCAGTAAAATACATTTAGAATATCCTTTGAAGTTACAATATTTCAACACAACATCCTTTCTAGTTTGTATTTGACGTGCTCTTTGTTACTTGGATTCAACCTATATGGTCGTTTATTTACTAGTTTTGCATCAGGTTTTAGAGGAATCTTCATTTCACCCAAATCCCATGAAATACCTTTCATTTTAGGATATTTTGTTGGGAATAAGTCTTGAAACTCATGTAGTATCTTAGTGACTTTCCCCAATGCTAAATCATCCCAATAATTTCCAGCACTAGAAAAATTTGGGTCTTCTATTGTTCCAATATTGACCTTCTTTATCTTCAACGGTTACTTGAATTTGTCGTATGGCATATCTGGTGCTTTGATATCGCGAATTCCTTCCGATTCAGAAATATTGACAACTCTCGGGTCATCTGTGTCATCGTGTCCTCTTGATACATTGTAACATTCCATCATCATATGTGGTGTTAGTGTCCATTTTGATCCCATTGGTAGCTCTAGTGGATCTATCTCCAATACTTTGTAGAGGATGTCCTGTAGCGCACTATGGATAAATGGATTTTCATCCACAAAATTGAAAGTATGACTGAAGCTGAAAACCAGTTCTTCCCATGTTGTTTTTTCCCTTCGCAACTCTACAGAAACATACCATCTCCATGGTATTTTGTTTAGCGTATGGATGAACATGTGGACCCATTCTTCTTTTGGCCTCGATCCCCATGTTGTTTGGAATGTTATTAGATGGGTGTGGATCATTTTTTCCATCGTATTGATTCCCTTGGTAGCATTCATCCTCCCCAAATCAAACTTCCATCAATCGTGAACATTTCTTCCAGTCCACTATTGTTGTCTTATGCGTAGCCCACCATCTCGCAGGAGTACCCTTCAGTGCCTCTTCTAGGGCCAACAAGTGTTGTGGTTTGGAAACTCTATCTTTAAATTCACTAATAAAAGTTTCCAAGTTAGGTATCCCTTCGTATGTTGACAGATTGAGTAATTTTGGTTCTACCCATCTCAATGACTGATTGATGCACCCACAGTTCCTGAGTGATACTTCATGCAAATGGTTATGCAAATCCTCTACCGCGTCATCCGAGTCTGAAGATGTTGAGTTGATGCTTCGTGAGCCTAACTCTCCATTAGTAGTGGAATTGATATAGTCTTCAGAGATATTATAGGAATTATCCCATCCTCATGCGACTTCATCTTTTATTGGTTCAACATATCGTTTCCCTTTGAGAATATATAATGGAGCAATGAATCTTGTATCATGATTCTCAAATGTCATTATCCTTTTCTTGAAATTGATAACCTTCCGTTTTTCCACAGCCCAACCGATTCCAAATAGTGCAGGGGATGGGTTGGTGTCGTCAACCAATTCAATAACATAAAAGTTTGCATATGTATTCAATACTACCACTTCGATAGGAAGACGGGGTACTCGTCCAATTGAAGAAACATTGACCTGATTTTCCAAATGAATTTGTACAGGGGACCGAACTAGCTTTGGATTACCCATCATTTCCCATGTCCGCTTGGTTAGGATATTCACATCTGATCCTAGATCCAAAAAGACTGAATCTACATCATATTCGTCGATTTGGACATTCATTCTCATTTCTCTTCTTATTTTCTTCTTTTGCAATGAATTGACTGGGAGATCCTGTTGTCCTTCTTCCTGTTGATACAAAAATATTGTTATATCTGCTAATGCATATTGATATTTTTCTAACGTTATATAACTTCTAGAAAAAATTTCAAAGTACTGACCTTTCTTTTTGACCTCGGTGAGTTTGTTGAATCAAAGGCTGAAGGTATCTCCTAAATATGTAACTTACCACTGTCCTTAATCAAAGCCTTTTTTTCTTAGAAGAAGGTTTCTTTCTATGTTTCTACATAAAATGGGAATTACTTTGAGGCCACATCCCAGACATTTAGTGTTGGTTCATCATCCCTTGTTGTAGCCCCATTACTACACCGACATGTACTGGCTGAGTCCTTAGTTTAGGTGATATCTTTCCCATGTTTGGTACGAGATTTTGATTCTAAGCCTAATTTTCATTATGGTTAGGTTGTAGCTGTGGTGCATTCTTAGCTTTCCAAATCACGATCAACTATGAGAATTCTTCGACAGTGTGATCGACTGCACTAAAATAAGTACATCGAGCCGTTAAATTTTGGCAATCTCTTTGATGATGTACCAACACTCTGCAGTTATAGCACGTACAAAGCCTTCATTACAACCTCTGCAAAATCCTCCTCTAAATCCCCCTTGATGTTGGTACGATGGCTGGTTATAATGTGTCTGGTTAAATTGTTGTTGTGGCAGGTTATACTGCGGTTACTACAGATTATACTGCGACTGAGTATAATGTGGTTGTGGTTGGTTATACTACGGTTGTGGATGAGTATATTGTGGTTGTGGTTGAATTTTTCCACTGGTAGTTGCTCCTCTCCCTTCATAATGTATGTATCCATAGTATTTTCTTGGAGAAAATCGTAATCTTTGCAATCCTTTTCTTCATGACCAACCGATTGAAAAAATTTGCAAAAGAGGTTAGTTGGTTTCAAAACAACCTTATGTATGTATACGCATTCTTCTAACCATTTCCATCGTATTTGATAAATTCGACACCAAGGAAATCCTCCTTGACTCAATGGGTTCAGTGCCCCCAACTATAAGTATTCACAAAAATTTGGACACTAGTCCTTGTGATGTCCCTTAGACCGAGATTGATTGCACCATACTTCTTCGTAGACTTTTTTTCCTTTCTTGATATCTTGCAATTGGATAGTAAGGTTCAACAATTGTGACTGGATCTGGCTCATGCCAATCCCTGTTTTGCCAACAGGTGAAGCCTCCAACTTCATTGTGATCTCTAGGGCTTATTCTTGAGATGAGATCCTTTGTTGCATCAGCGACATGAAAATATGAGGTAAAAAAGATGTGATGAACCATTATTTGTGGTGCACATCACTCATTTCGAAGCTAACCTTGGCCCTTAGAGTTTTGAATCGTTGATCGAAGTCCCACACCAACACATAGGGGAATTTATTTATTTCCTTCAATTTGGTAATATACTGTGATTTTGATTTATGTTTCTTGAATTCCTTGATCATTCCAGTCCCTATTTTCACTAGAGTTATCCAGGGATGCCCCATCAGTAGTTGCACGAACTTCATGTACAAATACAATGCCCAATCCTGAAAGGATGTCGCTAGATTTCCTTTCTTGATATTTTCTTCTTGTACTTGTTTTACCATCTACACTGCTTCACATAAGAACCAATATTGTTTGGGATCCTCAGTACCATTACCCTGAAAAAATGGTAGTTTTACGTCATCACCCACCATCCCTGGTCTCCTCCGAGTGTTCATCAATCCGCTACTATTACCGTTGTGTTGACATGCGGGACAACCCTGTGATGAAATTGTGTTTCTTCCTCCTAAGTTCATTGTGGTGCATGCATTTGTAGGTATGTTTCAGCTTTGGGTTGGTCCTTCCTCAGGTTCGGGTGCATTCTAGTCGCTTCCTTCATCATAGTAGGGTCTCTTAGTCCCTTGTGGTCCCTTTTCATATTTTTTTGTTCCATCCACACCATGAATTTTCTTAGTCCTCCTCCTCTTTTCTTGTCGGAACCTCACCCCACTTCGTAGGTGACCACACTCTTCCTCGGCTTCCCTCACAATATTGTCATGAATTTCATCAATATACCCTGTATCATTTCATCAAACCCTTACCTTCGCAGTACCGACAACCTCTGCACATCGGGGATTTACTAGTCGAAATTCATATTTAGTATTCCTTTTTCACAGATGAGCATCTTCATCCACAACTATAGAGACAATAGATATATCCCCCGTGGTCCCTTAAAGAATTATCATTCAACATCATTGTAATATTTGATGGTATCAACAACGAAATCAATAATGTATCCCTCCAAAATGTTGTCTATACACACATCGAAAAACCTTGAAGCTTTGTTGTTTACCTTTCCTAAATGATGGATAATTAGTTTTGTGGTCCACTGGTTAAGTTTTCCCCCATGGAAATACTTCTTCTGAAAAGTAAGTTGCGCCAACCACTCGTATAGTACTATTGGAAATTCAGAGAAAAACATTTTTTCGAATATTCGAGTAGATGTATTTTCCCAGCCAATATTTTGTCATCAATCTTAGGTTCTGGTTCTCTTCTTCAGCAAACTCTCGATATTTATTATCAAACCAATGTTAGATTTACGGTTTTTTCAGATGCCACAACATGTCCTCTACTTTTTTGCATTATGGTCTTGGTAACGGAACCATTTGTTGACACCCATATTTTGAAAGTGGTTCACTTCGTATTGATATCGATGACTATCAACATAGACTCCTTAAACATCATCCCATAAAGTATTTATCCTTTCCAGCAACACATGTGGAGCAGGTCCAATCTCACCCGATATGTCTGAGGAAGGGCTGTAGGAACCAAGTTTCTGCTGTGGGAAGAGGACTCGACACTATCTTGTACCCAATCACCAAATTACCTATAAATCTAGGTTCATAACTGCACTATTGACCAGATCTATTTATCATCATTATTTGCAATCATATTAACTTAGATTTACATCGAAAAACACATCAACATACATTAAATCGATAAGTACTGTGATACTTCACATCATTCATAGTTAAAGGAAAAAATAGATACAACATCAATTTATCTGTTTCATCATATTTTTAACTCAATAATGAAGCAAATAATTTATCAACACATAAATCACATTCAAAACATCTCATAACACAGTTTGCAGAGACAATACATTACAACCCATAAATCAAAAGCTGATCCAATTTACTTCATAAGATAGAGTCATCAAAACATCAATACCAACAATGAACTGCAAAAGACAGAAACATATCTCAGGTAATTGATCCTAAGAAAAATGTCTCAAAATACATCTCCAAAATATGTCTAAAGTTTTACAATCCTAATCCTACTTAAAGGCTCACTAGGTTGTTACAAAATGGTCCACTTGACCAATCTCTAACTAACTCAACCAAAGTATTCTATCTTTTGGTTTCTTCCTCCTCCACGGTTTAATTTTATCTTTTTCGACATCCTTCCTATTGATGGTAGTAGAATACTTTGTGTGCTCCAACCCCTTGCCAACAAATGTTGAAGAAATATTTGCACCTAGGAGATTTTATCTCTCTAGAGCCTTGGTAGATCCCCTTTCAAGATGGATCTGTGCTTGTAATAACTTATAATTAGAAAATTGAAAATTTTATGAATACTTGTCTTTAAATTATATATGTAGTTTTTTAAAGTTTAAAGTGATATTTGTTTGTTTAAATTATATGTATATGTGTTTTCTAAATTTAAATCTATATTTACGTTGAAGGTGTTTATTCAAGGAGCACATTGTCTTTCCATTGTAGTTAGATTCATCGTCTATGAAATGAATGAAATCATGTCACTTACATTCTTTCTATTCACACCAAAATTCATCAAGGTTATGTCCTCCTTTATCCATTTTTCTTCTTTTCCACCAAATTTTCCACGCTTGTGTCCTCCTTCTTCAGTCACCATTCATTAGTCTTTTTTGCAATATTTTGTGAGAGTGCAATGCAAAGGGTATGGATATTTGAGCAGAAGATGAAAAATTCTTGTACTTGATTATCGAGTGTTGAGGAGGATATCCTCAAGAATACCTCAAGGTTATACATTGCAAATGTTATGACTCAATGTTGTAGAGGAAAGTGTTCATATGGATGGGGGTTAAGAGGCCATCAACATACTAGGTTTGAAAGATAGATGTATGATGTTCAACATGAAAATATAAACAAGATTCAGAGATAAGTAAGGTCCATACCTAATTTACTAAAGGCTGGTCCAATATTTCTCTGGCCCTTCATCTTTCTCTTCAATCCAAGAGACCGAAAAAACAATCTCACCCTTCCTCAAACCAATTTGACTAAATATAAAGCAAGGTAATCAAAGCAATATGAAACCCTAACTGGATTATGTGATGTCCCCGAACCTTTAGATAAGGAAAAAGGTCATAAAATTAAGACTAACTAAATTTTAAGAACAATGGATATAGATAAATTATGATTGATCTGACTAACCATTCACCCAAATAAATTAAATTCTAGAGATTGAAATTATAACTAAAGTTTATGACACTTAATTATTTAATTACGCCGCTTAATTAAATAATTAATTGTGACACTCAATTAATAATTTCCAAAGTGCAAGCTAAAGTTCATAATTGAAATAAGAACATCATTAATACATGATAAACATCATATTCACTGTGAATAACTAAGTTATGTATTTTGGGTTTGTTTGATAGCATAGTTTATAAATAACTAAATATTGATGTCATTGATTATTTACAAATTAACCTAGTTTTTTGGTGTTATCATGTGTGCGATGTTAGTGAGAAAAAAAAGTAAGGAAAACCACATATCATGTAGAATACCTAGGCTGCAATCTACGGCCACATAGAAACCATAGCAAACAAGAACACCGGCTGCAACTATAGCCCTCAAAATCAGCTCTCGATGACTGTTGCCTACAGTCATCTCTCACTAATAAAAATCATATTGTATGGCTGCCACCCTTCATCCATCAATTAATTTTACATATAGAATATATCTATCATCCTCATATTTGTAACTAAGAACAATTATGCAACCAAATGATTTACAATAAAATGGCAGGTGCGCTCATCTTGGCACCGGAAAGCTATCGGGCCAAAACAAACATATCTTGATCATCCAGAAAGTTTTTTCAATAAAACAAAAGGTGTTGTTCACTTGAAATTCTTCTATGAACACAATGGAATAGGTATCACAACACAGAAATGGGCATATATGGTCGAACAATATCATATGGTTGTGCCCCTCTCAATAAAATAGAGCCAAAATTTCAATTTTTGGTTATGAAGAAGAAGAATAGAAAGAAGTTAATGAGAATAGAAGATAAATTCCATACTATATGAGATTCATCCTTCCTCCATGCAGATCCTGACATTTAATACATGAACACTCAAATAACCAATCAAACATCATTGCACATATACCAAATAAAATAATGTAATGAAAACATAACATAAGAGAAATACTTATCTGAAAATATAAGCAACCAGCTGTAGCAGGACAACTTTCATCCCCTCCGTAAAAATCATCAAGCCTTCCTTGCTTGAACAATTCACCCCCGAACTGAGACCATGGATCCACGGCTAGAGTCTCTCTTAGCCTCACTACTCTCAAAACTACCTCTTTCGAGAGACATAATGCTTCCCACTACTACTTTCCTGTAGGGAATCCACTACATATGGGATGTGACCTAGCTCTCCATTCCCATTTCTTGGCTTTCTGTTTGAGTACCTAGACTAGTAGAGTGACATAATGGAAGCAAAGGGAACAAATTAGCACCATGAGGAGTGTTGGATACATTTACCACCATACACACTCATTTTGGTCATTTTGGCCTAGTTAAACCACTATCCTAAGTTTTATTGACTTAACTGACATCAAATGAGCACTATATGACATCAGCATGAGCACACCCATGCCTACTTTTAGTCAAGGAGGCTAACTAAGCCTTCTCCTTCATTCCGGGAGGCTAACTGGAGCACTCTGGGGGTGATCTGAGTGTCATAAATGCACTTTATTGCTAATTGATGGTTACAATTAGTCAAACAGAGCAGTGAAGGAACCTCCCTTCATTAAATTGATTATTTAATGATTATTTAATGAACTGGAGTCAATAGGGGTGCCTCCAACCACTTCTGATGGTCAGTTACACTTCAGTTAACCTCATCAGGGTTCATTGGAGTCATTGATGCGCTACCACTTGTTGGTTGGATTGCAGTGACATGTGTCTGAGCTAATTTCAGTTAGACTTAGTCATTTATTGCACTCTAACTTCAGTTATGGCTCAGTTGAGTCAATTAGGGTTTTGATCAGTGGTTAACTTGAGTGTTTACTGTGGCTTACATTCAGTTAATCTAGACTCACTCATTCAATTTGAATGACCTCCTTGGGAATTCAAATTGTCTTGGAACTCATGCATCTGGCATGATCATTGTATTGTATCATCATTCTTTCATTTGATTATACAGAGCCGCTACTTCCATTGCAACACCATTTTGCCAATTTTATGCATATTTGTCTGTATTCTTTGTGAGAGTGTGTTTTTAGTTCCTAGACCACTGTGAAAAATTAATATGGTATCAGATCTCATGCTGGGACAAAGTTTAGATCTCTCAAAAACAAGGTTTTTGACAGATCTTGCATGAAAAATTGAGCAAAAGCTCAAAATTCCAGCACTGCACCAGAAGCCAAGGCTTACCACTTAATACCCCAAGTAAGGAAATTGTTGATCAAGCTTGCTTGATCAACTATACTGGGTGTGATGAAATCCTAAAATGTGCAGGTTGTCTGACCTTACGGTGCCCCTTTTTTTGTTGTGATTTGCAGGTTTTAATAGGTACAACTTCTAATGGACTCATCAGTCCCTCTTCTCACCCCATTCACAAGCTATTCAGAATGGAAGTTGAATATGATTGCATCTCTGAAGAGAAAAGGTCTCTATGAGGTGTCTATTTGACTTGGAAAAGAGTCTTATGAGAATGAGAATGACTGGCTAAATGATGGTGATAGATATTTTGGAGCAATATGTCTAGCCCTTTCTCCTAGCTTGCACTACCTTATTGGTTCTGCTGAATACCCAAAGGATCTCTGGAAAAAATTGGACAGAACCTTTGGCAAGAACAATGATGATCATAATAGCACTTTGGAGATCACATCCAGCACCACAAGAGTTATTTACTCAAATTTCTTGGCCTCTACTCTCTCTGATGAAGTTGTTCAAGATGAATATGAAGCAGAATCTTTTACAAAGTCAATTCGAATTGAAGAAAGTCTCCTTGCAGTGACTCCTTCTCCTGATGCTATGGAAGTTTGTGAGATCTCTGATATCTCATCTCCTCATATGGCTCAAATAGAATAATACATTTTAATCTTTGATATTGAATAAAAACATTGCTGCACTTCCATGCAAACATTCACCAGTGATTTTCCTTTGAATTCTGTGCAAAATTTGCTAGTAATTGCTTCCGAAAGTGAAGAGAAATTTTATTTTTCTCCCTCTAATGTTGCTGTTGGTGTGAAAATATGTAAAAAATTGGATATTTTGGAATAAATATCAGATTATAAGAGTGACACATTCACTCCCCATGATCTAGATCTTCCAGCAAAATCCTGCAGGATTGCATGCACAAAAATTCAGAATTTTGAAGAAGAAGAAAGTTGTGCATCCACCGTCTCGGTTAACCATTTATTTGAATATGATATTAACCTTATTGTATCTGATGTGATATTATTTAGATTTTATATGATATTTCTTGGTTTAATATATCAAATTCATAATCTGTCAATACTGCTTGTAGTTGTTCTCATCAACGGTGTGAAGAAACAAGTACCGCAAGTCTCCTACAAAACTGTTGCTGGGGATTTGATTTCATTTCACAGTTTTGGATCTGTTGTGAAATTATTTATATCTGATTTAATTTATAATATGATATTATTTGGTTCATATTTTAAAATCCAAAAGCTTTCAGTCATGCTTGTAGCTTCTCTCACCAATTCCGGTGTGAAAAATCAAGTACCGCACTTTCTCTTCAAAACCGCTGATGAGGATTTGGTGTTATTTTCCTCATATGAGGTTGCTGATATTATTATTATGTTATTAATTATCTATTTCAGAAGCTATATCATATTATGGATATCAATAATTCGCTCTCCACAGTCACAGGGCTTCTCTACCTTTGGTCACATGCTCATCTCCTCACAGAACTAGTAAAGAGGAAGATATTCTGCATCCACTTGGACACTTGCTCATAAGAATTGGGGATGATTTCACCACTCATGGTTTTCTGTTCAAGGCTGCAACATTTCAGTTTCTTAAGTGTTCCACACATGGTTATAATTCTCAAGAACCTTTGCTCTCTCTTCAGATGATTTCAGCTGCTCTACATGGGTCCAGTTTTCACCGTGTAGCTGTTTATATTTATGATTCAGTTGAGTGCATTGCTATTCTTCCAAAGTGGAAGATTCCTATAGAAATATTCATTTAGTTTGGATTCATAGGTTCACATGCATAGTCTCAGGATGCTGCTGCATAGAAGAACCAAAAATTTCTTGATTTACTACTTAGTTTGAGGGGGGGTATTTTTCCCATGAGGTTTTCCCCGTTTCCTTGGTTATATTAAGTAGTTACTTTATTGTATAGGGTGACCTATGGCATTTGTTTCTGGGGCCCTAGCATTCTTATGCTCTTTATGTTTTCTACTTCTCCTGAGTATAGCTTTAAGGGGGGGTGTTGGAGACATTTACCACCATACACATTCATTTTGGTCAATTTGGCCTAGTTAAACCACTATCCTAAGTTTTATTGACTTAATTGACATTAGAGGAGCACTTATGACATTAGCATGAGTGCACCCATGCCTAATTTCCATCAAAGAGGCTAACTAAGCCTTCTCCTTCATTCAAAGAGGCTAACTGGAGCACTCAGGGGGTGATCTGAGTGTCATAAATGCACTTTATTGCTAACTGATGGTTACAATCAGTTAAACAGAGTAGTGAAGGCACCTCCCTTCATTAAATTGATTATTTAATGATTATTTAATGAACTGGAGTCAACAGGGGCGCCTCCAACCACTTCTGATGGTTAGTTACACTTCAGTTAACCTCATCGGGGTTCATTGGAGTCATTGATGCGCTACCACTTGTTGGTTAACTTGCAGTGACATGTGTTTGAGCTACTTTTAGTTAGAATTAGTCATTTATTGCACTCCAACTTTAGTTAGGGCTCAGTTGAGTCAATTAGGGTTTTGATTAGTGGTTAACTTGAGTGTTTACTATGGTTTACATTCAGTTAAGCTAGACTCACTCATTCAATTCAAATGACCTCCTTGGGAATTCAAATTGTCTTGGCATTCATGCATCTGGCATGATCATTGTATTGTATCATCATTCTTTTATTTTATTATATAGAGCTGCTACTTCCATTGCAGCACCATTTTGCCAATTTTATTCATATTTGTCTATATTCTTTGTGAGACTATGTTTTCAGTTCCTAGACCACTGTGACAAATTAATAAGGAGGAGTTACCCAAAAACTAAGGCGTGGAGCCATGAAAAACACATGGAGGCACACTAATGCATAAAGGGGGTTACAAAACATCAAGGAGGTCGAAATAGGTGAGATAGGGCATCCAATAGGGTCATAAATATCATGGAAGCACAAAAATAGGATCATCAATGGATGGTGTAAGAATGGAAGCTAGAAAATAGCTTACAACCCTAAAAACTAGGAAAAGGGCTCATAAATGACCATAAACACATAAATGTGAGGGAATATTTTCACAATGAGGGTTTAGTAGGAAATAGGGTCCCACTAAGGTGTGCACAATATGAAAAACTATCTCCATAGCCCATAATTATTGAGAATAGTGTTTGTTGTACATGATTTGGGTGACGAACATTATTAATCTCACCAAGGTGCAAATATGAATTTGGATGGAGAAAGTGAAGGAAACAATAAGTTATAAAGTGCTAGGGGTGTCCCCATTCCCCCTCACTTTGTGGAATCCATGGTCCCCCATACTTGTTTAGTTTCGTTTGCTAAGCCAGTTGTTTATTTAATCAATCATTAACAACATTCAAAGATAACAGAGATTCTAGTAATAACATTAACATTAATAATAGCGCCAAAGTAAAAAGTCATGTTATCAAACATTAATAATAATTCCTTGATTAAATTAATCATGAAAAGGAGAAAAATTCCTCAATCATATAAAATATCACAAGTCCATAATGCAAGAGAACATAAGTCACATGAAGGATCATAAGTCTAGGGATTAACAACTGGGGTATTACAGATTAACATTACCATTTGATGATAAACATATATTCAACATACACTGAACGAGGGTTTGGGAAGAATAATAACATCACATCTTTATTAATCAAGTGGAATAAGTACAGAGTTCACCTTCTCCTCTTGTTGGACACCTCACGAAACCTGGATATGGTTCTTTTGTTTCTCTTTTACAAGGAACTGAGCCTCCAATATCTTAAACATGGGAGGATAAAATCTAGGGAAAAGGTAGGAGAGTGAGAGTCCCAATTCCACCAGCATAACAATGCAAAGGTTACATTCCCCTCCATAGACCTCTCTCCCTCTCTTATATACTTTCTTGAAGAGTAGGGGTCGAATAGGGATTAGCTACAACTTCCAAATCAGTTCCAAAACCACCCAAACTGACCCTAATTCGAGAATTATTCATATTTTATATTTTTTTAGCTACCAAAGGTGAAAATCATGAGTCTAGTGAAGTAGAGTCACGAATGCAAATGTATAATCGTGGGTTCCCTTAAGCAAAGTCATGGTTAGGTAACAAACGATCATTTTTAGGGTACTTACAAGAATTTTCAGGATTTGGTGTCTTCTAGAAATTTCTTCCTTACTCAGATACGTCTCCAAGAGTCTTGAGATAAGGTCAAATGGATTTACATAAGTCTAGATATGGCTCCTACAATATAGGTGTTTTTCAGTGATTTTCATGAAGTGTCATCATGAAAGTGTCGACATGTGACAAAAACATGGGAAAGTGGTCACAGGAAGAGATGTTTCATTTTATGCTATAACAGATTCCCCTTAATGTATGATTTTATAGGGGAAGATGATAGCCAAAATACATTATAAAAAAGAAACATTGGAATAATGGATTCGAAGAGAGTGGAGAATCCAAGATCGCAGGCTCGAACAGAGGTACTTGAAAGAGAGATAAATTTCAGAGAAAACTGATCTCTGGGACATACATTTCCATATACAAATAATCTCTAGAAAGGTACAGGTGGATCCAACATGTGTATAATTGATGTAACTATCATGGTCGCTCAATATGAAAAAATGCGCCATATAAAATATAAAGGAGTCATGGCCACAAGTGAACAAGGTGGATCCATGCTCAAATAATTGATCATAGCCACAAGAATACAAAGTGGATCTATGTCTTAGCAAACTTCATATGAATTCTGACAATATTTTGTGCAACTCGAGTAATAGAGAAATATGACGATGCTACTGTCGGCCCAAGGTCTTCAATCCAAACTGCCCAAAAGGTGCGAATACTAACCATGTGAATAAAGGAACTGAAGTCAAACATGGAGGAAACCATTTGATTACTAGTCATTTATGATGAACAATTAACAAACGTGAGCAAAACCACCATTAATGAAAATGGTCCCCAAGGTACCTAGTATATTCTAAAAAGTGTGAATAAATGGTATTGAAGTCGAACGCCTGAAGAATCCATCGAGTAGGAGACATTAAGGAATTATTACTACCCAATAGCGAGGGAACTTGCCACTAATGACTGTAATCCCCAAGGTATGTTCATAAACTATAAATCTCATTCCCAGAGAAAAATGTGTTGACTTCGATAGGAAGAGATCCATTGGAAGGAGGCCATTAAGGCATCCTCTATCATCCAACATGAGGTAAGTAAAATACTGATTGGATCTGTAACTGGTACAAAATTTTACAACAAGGACCTTCAAAGACATGATGTAATGAACTAATACCAGGAAATGGCCAAAACAAAAGGTCATGGAAATTGTAGAATGACTGACAAAGGTTTATCCTTGAAGAGTGAGCATGACACAAAAGTGACTTAGGTATATTTTTACACAAAGGGACAAATGACACAAATCTACAATGTAGGAGACATTGACAGTTTCCCCATATAATTGGAAAAGAATCCAACTAGAGGAGTAAAAACTCTGAATTAGGATAAGGTCAAAAATAGGACCCAACTATTGATAGACTCAAAACTAGTGCTTTGTTCTAGGATACAAGACCTGCTACTATGATTTTAAAAACATGTGATTGAACTTCCCTTTCCCTTCTTTCTTGTAAAGGTTTAACGAGTCCAAGAAAGAAATCTTGGGACCTTCTTCGTTGTTGACAAGATCAAAGAAGAGATGGAAGAATGCTTGATAAAGCATTGATTCGTGGACTTTACGAGCCCGAATTAGTGAATGCTCAATGGTGTTTTCATAGTTTTGAGAGTTTGAAAACTCCAAAGAAGACTCTAGGGAGGTGAGTTTTCATACGGTTAGTATCCTAAGTCCAAAAAAGTGTAAAATAATTTAAAGGAGAACTCTCCTAGCTCAGGCGATCTAAGGTATCCATTTTTTGTAGTTAGTTGGAAAGGTATGAAAAAGGGGTAAACTATCACCATACTGACGCTTATTCAAAAGAAAGAAGAAGTACTTTAGTTTTAACGAATCTGAAAGAAATCAAGATCACTTGGAAACTTCCATTTCTTTATGAGAATGGTACAAACAAAAATAAACTTGATGCTTTTGTACTAGGGTTTAAGCAAGCATGACAATGGCATAAAGAATGCTCAGAATCTTTTTCATGTTTAGGTCCATAGCACGAAAAAGAGAAAACTAAGCTTGAAAAGGTTCCTTTTCCGTAAGTTTAGTCCTCCAAGCCCAGAAAAGAGATAAATATGTACCTGAAGATACTATTCTAGATTTCGAAGAAAATAGAGTATTCATTTTTCCTACGTAATCCAAATGGCTAGAAAAAGGGGCAAACTTATGCCTATGTGGATGTTCCTTCATATCCTTTAATGAGTTTGAAGGGACAAGCAAAATCGACGATCTAGTCACATTTAAGGAGCCATACCAGGGATTGAAGATAACTCCATATCTTTCTTATAAAGTTTTAACGAGCCTGGAAAATTCAACTCACGACCTCCTTACTACTTTTAATGAACTTGAAGGAGAACAGAAAGAATTCTCTAAATGCAAGGAGACAAGTGTCATAGGTATGAGAAACTAGTTCCAATCGCGAGGAACAAACCTAATCATAAATCAAGGAACATGAGAAAGGGTACAAAGTTGAGCGATGGTAAAGGGTATCAAGTTGTAGTGGAAAAAGGGTGCAAAGTTGAGTGATGGTGAGAGAATGGATGAGGGCTTATACAACTAGCTAAAAGCATGGAATCTGACATGAGGCTCATAAGCACAAGCAGGGTACATGCAAATGTAGTTACAGCTTGAACAACAAGGTGAGGTCAGTAAAACATTGTGGATCCAACTACAAATCCTGTCTCCAAGAAACAAAAACATCAAGATCATATTCAGAAGAAAAAATCTTATGCTGGTCACTTTGGAAAAAACACATGCAACTTTGTTGTCTTTCACAAAAGGTTTAGTCAGGAAGAATTGACCAAAGAAGACTTGTTGGAGGAGCAAGTCGGTAAGCCGAATTGAATGATAGCCGACTTAGTCGATCAACCAACTAAGTCAATCAGCCGACTAATTAGAGATTAGGTCGGCCACCTAAGGTCATGTCGGTTAAGTGAACTGACAGGTAGTTATTTGTAACTGTTTGTAATTCATATATATTAGGCTGTTGAGTCAGATGAGAACTTGGTTCAGTTCTCTGTATTGTATGGACCCTCTCATGTTAATATCATCCGTTATTCTATCTACTTGTTCTTATCTCTTGGCTCTATTATGTATGTATGTTTTAGTATGTATTATTGGTAACCTTATGTGATCTGTGAGATTACAACATTGGTTCCGTTGCCGGTAGCACATGTCTGAGATGTATGCAAGTAGATGATATCAGAACATGAGATTAAGGATTGGCGGGAGCGTAAAGTAGAAAATTATTTGCAGAATTACGCACGGAGAAACAGATTGATGACCGCACAAGAAAAGGAAAGATTATTTACGGAGACACATGAGAAGTTTGTAGAATCAGTGCCCTTGCTGCTAAAGAAACTCCTGGATGAAAAATCCCGAAGGAACTAAAGATCAACAGTTACTAGAAAAATTTATTCGAGGAGGAAGAACAAACTTGTCGGAGTGGTTCGAAAAGATCGTCGATGAATTCTATGAGGAGAAAGTAGTAGAAGAAAGGATTTCGGTGGAAACCATCAAAAAGAAATTCTACACAGACCTCATGTACCAATTTTTTTGTTCCTTACCGACCTTGCTGTTTAAGTTCCTGATTGAGAAAGGAGTGGGTCATATTGTCGAACCTCATCCATCACTTCGCGGACTGCCATTAAACCCTAACTGGTCAGAAAAACAAAAGAGGTGGGAAAAATTCATTGCCGAAAGGGAGTGGGAATACTTCCTAAGCAAGTAGAAAGAACTATCCGGGATTTCTAAAGCATCGGGTAGGCTATGGGGGGGTAGCTAGTCATATGTCGGGATAAAGTAGAGTGGATTCTAGTCGACTAAGAAAGATACCAATCACCAGTAATGAGAAGTCATCCTAAAAAGGAAATCGAGAGGACAGTGTCACACAAAGGTACGATGGACTTCTAGAAAATAGAGAGGGAGAAGAGGCTACAAAGAAGGGAAGAAAGAAAAGAAAGAGCCTTAGCGCTGCAGAGAGGAATGAGTACTAGGGTGACCGACTAGGAAAGAGATCCATCGAAGTCGGGTCATGACCGAAAAGAAGAAGGCGTGGAAGAAGAGGTGTCCCATATGGAAGAAGAATTATGGATAGAGTAGCGAGAAGCTCTCCAATTAGAAGTTCCCCAGGAGGTAAAACCTCTATCTCTGATGAATCTGAGTAACTGGATACAATCCATTGTCGAAGAGGACCTTAGACTAGGAGCTGGTGACTTTGGTATATGGATTCGACTAGACGATGAGACATACACTAGTAGACATCTAATTATCCATCGACCAGAAGAAGGAAATTTGGTAACACTTCAAGCGGTACCCTCCAACCAAAGTATCCACTTACTTTACCCAACACATGAAGGAGCATCCCCCCTACCAAATACAACTTTGGAGAACACAAAACATTTAGAACTGCGGATGAACAATTGCAGTTGGACATCAATAGAAGAAGTCGACAATAAATGACTATTGGGCGAAGAAGAAATGACAAGTAAAACAATCGACGAAAATGAGAGTTCCATCGACGATAGTTTCGTAGATAGGAATAAGCAAATAACCCCACTGCCTCCACCACCACCTCCACCACCACCATCTCCTGAAGAAGACAGTGACAGTGACTTCAACATGGGTCATGGGTCAGCACACATCCCTCTGTATGAGGGTGATGAGGACCCTAGACTACACTGGTTTGTCTGTGAGTCGACTTGGGAGGTTAACCAAGTTACAGATGAAGACAGGCAGATGGCACAGTTTGCTGGTGCCTTGAGGCAAAGGGCATTAACTTGGTACATGACCTTTTCTGAAAGAACCCCCTGAGCAACCAAAGCTGAAGTCAAAGCACAATTCATATCATTTTTTAAGACTCTAGATGCAAAACATCTAGCAGTAAAGAAGCTAAAGACAACATCACAGAAGCCAGGAGAAATTGTCTGCGATTATGATAAATGATGGAAAGACCTTCTTAGCCAATTGGACTATGTTATTAATGAACAATTATTAATCCAGTGGTTTCTTACAGGTTTATCATAGAAAATTCACGGACACATAAGTCTGGAGACATTCAAGACTTACGAAGATGTGTTTACAAAATCTCTCCAAGTAGAAATGGATGAGGACATACCAGCATACTCCACCAATCACAGACTATAAGAACAGCTTGAGATTGTACAGAAGTCATTAAAAGAATTAAACCTCAAATGATAGGATATCTAGTGCACGAAGTGCTCGACGGCCGAAAATTCAAAAGACAACTATCGACAGGACATCAGCCGACAGGACGTCCAATTTGTGCAGACAAAATGTTTTTACAACATTTGCCAAGAGCATGGAGACCACTCGACAAAAGATTGCCCATTCAATATGAAGAATGGAAAAGCATCATGGTGTGCAATCTGTGAAACTAAAAACCATAACACTGCCGATTTCCATCTGAATCTCAAGAATCGATAGAATTATCATGTAGTCTATCAGACCAATGCAGTTGCACAGAATAATGAGCAAAAATATGCACCAAACGATTAGAACAATCAAAGATACGAAGGTCGAAGATACGAGTGCCGGTATGACAATCGATGTGGAGGCTATGGAGGTCGAGGTCGATTCTCTAGAAATCGAGACAACCGGCCACGTCGGCCCATCCAATGTTTTACATTTTATAAGGAGGGACACTGGTATGTAGACTTTCCATACAAGGACAGAACTGACCTCAAAATTTGTACTAGTTACGGAGTAGGGGATCACTCATTAGAGGATTTCCCTACCATGCTGGAAAAAATAAATAAAAAGAAAAATGTTAACGTCTCGTCGTGTGTGCAAAAAAATGATGTAATAAATACAAAGAATTTGCATATCGTAACCCGACAAGGAACAAAAACAGGAAGCGATAATCCACGAATTAGCAAAATAAAAGAAAAAAATGTCTACCCTGATCCAGTTAAAGAAAAACAAATATATAAAGATGCAACAAATGTATTTAAAGAATTTTCCCAACAGGAAGAAGCAAACGACAATCGACATAACACAGTAAAACAATAATACAACTAGTACAGAAAGATAACTCAGTATCTCAATTCATCAACTTATTATATGAAATAAAGAACAGCAACACTGAAAAACAAACAAAGAATATCTACAGTCTAAATAAAAAAGATAAAAGTGATGCTGACCCACTTGTTGACCTGGAAATTGAAGGATACCATGTCCGACAAGTTGTGCTCAACTTCATATCACAAGTAAACATCATGACTCGTGACACTTGGGAACAACAGGTCCGAACTCGAGTATGTGAATTAGGTAGATACCTAAAACTAGCCGAACAGGGTCTAATTGAACCTATTGGAGTCTGGAAAAATGTTGACACAATAATAAAGGGAATATCAACCAAAGTCGACTTTGAAATTATTGACCCTAAGGAAGGATCCAGTTCCTTCCCAGCATTAGTAGGTCGACCTTGGGGAAGAAATATGAAAGCATCGATATCCCTAGACAAGGAAAGAATAAAATTGAAAGGAAATAGAAAAAAGGTCATTGTACCTATTCATCCATCCCAATGAGAACCTTGGACTGAACCTATCGATGAAGAAGTCGACATTCGACAACTCTATCAGATACAAAACAATGAATATTATACAAAACCTAATATCTATGGAGAACTTCATTTAGGAAATCAAGACTCAGTAGGATATCATTCAGATGCAAAGTTATATGATTGGGAAGTCAAGAACTATGAAACACAAGCAAGAGGGTTCTGGACTATTCAGAAAATACAGAAAAAGCCCACCCAACAGTGCTTCATAGTATCCATTGTCCCAAAAATATTTGAAAAGAAAATTAGGGAATACCCTACTTTAAAACCAATAGATGTAAGTAGCACACAAATACCAAGGTATAAGGAAAGAGAATCACCAGTCATGTATATAGAACAAGTATCCAAAAACATCGGTGAACATGGACGACTTCAAAGCCTAGTGGAGACTTTTACAGGCCAAGCTGCTAGATGGTGGGATACACATCAATCAAGACTGTATACATGGACAACAGCTTCAACTTTCTTCATAGAAATATTTGGAGGGAAAAAACTAACGAATCAAGCCCAAATATCTATATTCATTCAAGGACAGAATCCAAAAGACCATATAAGGACATGTGAAAAAGAATGGAAATGACTTGGGTACAAAGATGAATGTGCATGGCCACACTTGTTCCCATCAACCCTCTTTGACTTACCAAATAAATGGTATAAAATGGAAGAATCCTGAGGTGAAACATTCCTATGGCATGAACTCAGAGAAAATTTTATCAAGGATTTCAACTTTATACCACAAGATGAGAATTTGGTCGAAACAACAAAACAGATTAAAGAATTTATATAGCCGACAGAAAACAAACCCTTAAAAGATAACCGACAGACAATGGACTATAACAATATACAAACCGGGACAATACCATAATCAACACGACTACAGTTAGAAAATGAAAATATAGAAGGGAAAAGCTTTAGATGGCAATCAAACCATGTTGAAACGACCAAACCTATTCACACAGTACTCAAAGTTGAAACAACCGACAAGGAGGATACTGACCGAATGACTGCAACCGACTTTCCTGCCACATTCTCACAGTTTAAGGAAGGAATTCAACCAATCAATGAAGCCAAAGCACCGAAATGGCTAGATGCTAAAGTCAAAACTAGAGAGTTCGACATCTCAAATGATGACCGACCAAAAATGGCAAAGATTGGAGACTATTGGAGTGAAGAACAAACAACAGAAATAGTGAACTTACTAAAAGAGTTCCAGGATGTATTTTCCAGAGAATATATAGACCTGAAAGGTTTAGTCCACGAAATTGGTGAAATGAAAATTGACACTAAACCTGATGTTCGACCTGTGAAGAAAAGACCATATAAACTAGCTCATAAATACAAAGAGATAGTAAAAAAGGAGATTGATAACATGCTTGCAGCAGGTATTATCTACCCCATTGACCAATCAGAATGGGCAAGTACAATGGTTGTTCAACCTAAGAAACATGGTCCGACCAAAATAAGAATTTGTGTCAACTTCAGGGAGCTAAATAAAGTGACACTAACAGACCCATTTCCAACTCCTTATGTAGATGAAATCTTAAATGAGGTTGTAGGACATGAATGCTACTCATTTACAGATGGATTCTCAGGTTATAACCAAGTGCTAATAGCTAAAGAAGATCAGAAAAAGACAACATTTGTATGTGAATTTGCTCATTTTCTTACAAGGTTATGCCTTTTGGATTAAAAAATGCACCTGCAGTATTCTCTAGAATTGTGGTCAAAACATTCTAAGAATATATTTACAAAACCATGGCCATATACTTTGATGATTGGACAATATACTCCATGTTAAAAGACCACTGCAAATGGCTAAGGCTTATGTTAGAAAGATGTTGAAAAATCCAGTTAGCTTTGAACATCAGGAAGTGCATATTTGTGACCCCCATAGAAATATTGTTAGGACATATTGTCTGTAAAGAAGGCAATAAGGTCGACTTCGCAAAAATAAAAATTATCCTCGACTTAAAACCACCAGTGAACTCAAAACAAGTCAGGGTGTTACTAGGTCATATAGGATATTACAGAAAATTCATAAGATATTATTTAGACATGACCTATGCACTAGAAGAACTATTAAAGGAAGATAAAGAGTTCGATTGTATAGAAGAGTGCCATATATCATTTGAAAAACTAAAAATAAAACTAATCGAAGCAACTATCCTAAGGTTTCCAAACTGGTCGACTAAATTCCATGTCCACATTGATGCATCAGGTCTAGCAATAGGAGCAATCCTAACTTAGCCAGGAGATGATGGAATGGATTATCCTATAGTTTATAGCAGCAGAAAATTAAATAAAGCTGAATGAAACTATTCGACAACCGAAAGAGAAGCATTAGGAATGGTCTTCGTACTGCAAAAATATCGACACTATCTTTTGGCTAACCCATTTAACTTCTATACTGACCATCAAGATCTTAAATACCTCATCAATAAGCCACTACACCATGGAAGAATCTATCGATGGCTACTTCTATTCCAAGAATTTGAATTCGAAATCGTTGTCAGACCAAGAAAGTTAAATGTCAGTCCCAACCACTTATCCCGAATCGACACAGGGGAGGAACCGACAGGAGTCGAAGATGATTTACCAGATGCACATCTATTTTGAATAGAAGCAGTCCCAACAGAGTTAGAGGAAATAGCTCAATTTTTAGAAGATGGACAAGCACCAGAAGGTATGAGTACAAAGAAGAAATAAATTCTAGCCATGAAGGCTGCACCATATAGCATCATAAATGGATTCTTGTACAAAATGGGTTTGGACAACATCCTTAGGAGGTGTGTACTGGAACACACACATTATTAAAAACATTTTTTATTAAATTAATATAATACAATAATTAAGTAGTAACCAGTTAATGAATGGATAATTCATAGTTGATGAATTGATAATCAATAATTTATGACAGAGAACTAGAAGAATGTGACATAAGAAAAAACAAATATATATAAAATAACTTATAGTTGATAAATAGATAATAGTAAGAATGTGAGTGATAATATGTAGCTAAGCATGAATAACTCACAATTAAACTTGTTTTTACAAACTATGTTTCATTCCATAACTATATGTCAACCATTTGATCCATTTCCATTTGATACCTATCTAGGTAATGGTGCCACAATCTATGTGGGTGTGCTGGTGAATATGAAAAGTATAAATCGATGCACATGTTTTAATTAGAATAAGCTCTAAATTTTAGAGTAATCCATATGTATTTATATTATATCAATTTTTTTTAATTATTTTAAATTTTAAAATAAATATTCACATTTTAATTTAATATATTATATTTTTATTTATAAATAATTAAATAAATTTAATAATTAAAAAAAAAATTAATAATTTATGATAAAAACATTTTAATTTTATTTTAAATAATTTTCTAATTAATTAAAATACTAAGAGAATAATGCTCGACTAATAAAAATTAATTCATGCCAACTTTATAATTTTTCATAAATTTCAATGAGACTAATGCTTCCTTGGTCTTGGCCACATACACATAGCTAATCGATAAAAGTATAAATTGGGCATCAAAAGTGACACCCAATGCCAATATGCCACTTTCCACACTTTTATCTCATGTAACATCACATATTCACATGCCACATCTATGGCAAATAGTAAATTAATAACATCACTTCGCACAGCTATTTAGCATTTTATGTACGTTTCGTCATCTCGTGACAATAAAAAGGAGTATTGAACTGATAGATTCTTTTGTAATTCTGAATCTACTGCATAAATTCTTTTGTAATTCCGTGTATGCATATTTTTCCTTTCGTAAATGCGCATATACAGAAGGAAACATGCGCATTTATGGAAGCTCTTTTCCGTATATGCGGATTTCTCCCTTCCGTATATGCGCATATACAGAAGAGAGCTTCTGTACATGCACATTTTTCCTTCCATAAATGCACATTTACGGAAGGAAAAATTCACATATGTATGGAAGCAAGCTTCCATAAATGTGCATCTTTCCTTCTGTATATTCGCATTTACGGTTGGTGGAAATGCACATTTACAGAAGACAAAATGCACATATATGGAAGGAAAAATGCGCATATACGGAAGATAGCTTCCGTAAATTCACATTTCTTCCTTCCATAAATGTGCATATACAGAAGGAAAAATGTGCATATATGGAATCTCTCTTCCGCATATGCGCATTTTGGCTTCCGTAAATGCGCATATAGGGAAGGAAAGATGCGTATATATGGAAGAAAACTTCTGCATATACATATTTTTCCTTTTGTATACAAAAGCTTGCTTCTGTAAATGCACATATACAAAGGACAAGATGCATATTAATAGAAGTGAGCTTCCATATATGCACATTTTTCCTTCCATATATGGGCATATACAGAAGGAAAAATGTGCATATACGAAATCTATCTTCCGTAAATGCGCATATACAGAAGGCAAGATGTGCATTTACGGAAGCGAGCTTCCGTATATGTGCATTTCGCCTTCTGTATATGCACATTTACAGAAGGAAAAATGCGTATATATGGAAGATATCTTCCATATATGTGTATCTTTCCATCCGTGTATGCACATTTACGAAAGCCAAAATGTGCATATACGGAAGCTCTCTTCCATATATGTGCATTTTTCCTTTTGTAGATGCGCATTTACAGAAGTCAGAAATGCGTAGAAATGGCATTGTCACTATGTGGCTCTTAGTTATAAATACAAGCGTGACTCGAAATGGTTTCATATGATTTTATCGAAGTGAGGTCATGTCGAGGATTAGTCGAAGCTCGAAGTGAATCGCATGATAGTTTCGATGAATTGGGAAAACATTTTGCTTCACTGGCGAGCCAGTGATTTTTATATTAGTTGCTCAGTCTCATCAATTGCATGTCTATTGTTTGCTTCTTCGTCCATATTTTCAGAAGTCAAAGGAAGTGGTTGCTTGTGTTGTTGAGTTTATGAGTGTGTTTGAACATGCATAAATTAAATAACTTCGATGGAAGTGTTGTCATAACTTAATATTTGAACAATATCAAGCTCTGATACCAATGAGCCAAGTCGTGCTCAGGTTCATGCTGGGGACAAAAATCGACTGAATCAGTTGAGCATTGTTATGGCAGAAGCATAGAAAAAGAACAAGTAAAGCAGGAAACACACTATATCAACAAAAAGTATGTGCATAGACAATATGCAAGAATTCGAACTAATTCTATTATTACTTCTTCTCTATGAAGGTTGGTTGTTTGTTACACTAATGTAGATGTTTATATAGAATGCAGAGACGCTTGGGTGACTACCCATTACTTTCAGTTACAAGAAGTTATAACGGTTCAGAAGTTCAACCATCGCAAACGATTAGAAGATAGAGATCTTTTGTCAATTTTCATCAGTCGCCGGTGTCGACAAGCCATGTCAAGATGTTTTAGGTCGAGCGTGAAACCTGTCGAGATTTGTCGAGGTGGATTGTGTCGAGGTTTGGACTTGTCGAAGCCGATGTTGAACGTATCAAAGCAGTCAAAGTTTGACAACATGCCAACTGCTAGTTGGATAAGGGACAATGAGAAGGTGGACCATAGGGATTTGTACATCTCAACTTCATTTTCCACTCTTCCTCATTAGGATAGTCTCCCATCAAGTCATCATTTGACCCTATACGTCCAATTGAAAGACACGTGTTTTCAACCCACCGTTCCACTTTTATTTACTGTATCTTAAAAAGCTATGTTGGAATTAACTCTTGATTTCACCCTGTATTCCATAGCTTATAATTTCCAGTAATTATATACCTAGGGAATCCCTCCTTGTTCCATTGGAGAGAAAA
The DNA here is from genome assembly GCA_001517045.1 of Pseudotsuga menziesii. Lineage (NCBI taxonomy): Eukaryota > Viridiplantae > Streptophyta > Pinopsida > Pinales > Pinaceae > Pseudotsuga > Pseudotsuga menziesii. The sequence continues at coordinate 23,152 of LPNX010580237.1, read as the reverse complement.
CATAAAGTGGAGAAGATAGTTGGTGAGCTGATAGTGCCTCCCTCTTTGTTTCTTCAAATCCTCACTTAAGATTTTAGCATTTTATCTCTATAAAAAAAGGGTTTGACAAGTGATAGGAAAGAAGTAATAAGAAGGAAGAGAGCTTATCCTTGCCCCTTTTACTATCTCAAATATTTATTTATAATTATGCAAATCAATTTCTTTATATTACTCTCTTTCGTATCATCATCCTTCATAACTGATGTTTCACATTTATCTACACTAATTAAAAAATAGAATAAAATAAAAATCCATAACAATTATATTTCATACCATTTAAATTTCATAAAAAAATTTACTTTACATTTATTATTAAATCAACATCTATATACATATAAGTTGCCATCAATATAGTTTTAACTTCCCTAGTGTATAACCCTATATCATTCCAAAAACATTCAAATAAATCACTTTGTAAACAATTCAACCTAACATTCCATATTATAGTTTTTCAAATGAAATAAAATAAAGGTGTTGGTGATAGAAACGTAGATTTTTTTACTTACTTTATCATTTTACTTTAAAATGTTTTAAAACAAACATTTTATAAAGTTGGATTTTAAAATGTTTTATAATAAAATTAAGAAAAATATTGATAAAGTCTAGTTAAATGAAATGAGAAAACCATTTTTTTTCTTTTGACCTCTCAACCACATCTCATTAATAACTTGAAAATTAATAATATAATGACATAAAGTTAAAAATCAAATACTTCATTATACATATTTGAAAATAGTATAAAATAGGATTTAAAAATAGATAATTTAATATGAAAAAATAAATAATTTAATATGAAAAAATAAATAATTTAAATAATAATTTGAAAAAAAAGAAGCTTCGGAGTAGTTCAGTTAGTTGGATATTCTAAAACTGACATGGCCAAAGTTAAGATCAGAGCCATATACTTCAAAATTAGGCATATAAATATAGTGAGCTTCGAGATCCTCAACCACATTAAAAAAATACTTAACAAAATAAAGATATCTATACAAATATATATATATATATATATATATATATAAACAAAAACAAATCAAATTTATTATTTACAAACTATAAACTTGATGAGTTCTTTTAATCCGTGAAAGCTGCCTCATTATTTTATTAGCAGCAATTTATACCCAATGTTGTCAACATATTGTTCCTCTGATTTTCCTTCTTAAAAATAGCAATAGTTCCTTCATTTACAATACTACAAAATAGAGTGTTTGTGCATTCTTGATTTCATTCCAATTATTTTCCTTTAGTTATTCTAAACTCAAAATTTATACAATTTTTCCCAAGTTCAACAGTCATTTCATAATCATTGTGCACTGAATCTTAATGGGGTTCAATTAAAAAAACCTGTCATATTACTACCGCATTTCTCCAGATTTATAAAGCAAAAAACAAATGCATCATTTTGAGGTGTTCTGGGATTTCAAAACAAATAATACTTTACAGATCTAATCGCCGCATCAAAAAACTAATTTAAAACATGAGATATAACTAGTGAGTTATGAGAAATTCTGACTTGTGAGTTTCTTCAAGTGTATTACAATCTAAACAATGAATGCCCAACAATATCACTAGCAGGATTAATGCACATAAAATGGATTGAAACAATGTGTACTGTCTGATCATTCAATTGCCAACAAAGTCCAGACACGCACATTTAAATAAAAGGGGACATCGTGAGTGACAAAAATGGGGTGGAGGCATAGAGGAACCGAGACCGTCAGATGGTTCCAAGATGGAAACAAATCGAACCCATTATCTAGCAAATTTATTAATGGTGAGTTGACGTCGTTAGCTAGGTGGATTCTCACAAAGATATCTATGCTGTAGTCACTAGAAAGGTACATTGCCTGAAGGAAGCATGTGCTGGAGCTCCATGGCATGTGTTCACGGAGACCCATGAGCTGACAGAGTCTTTAAGACTCTACAGCTTGGTCGTTAGCTCTCACCAGCGACCTCTAGAAAATTTATTAATGGTGAGTTGACGTCGTTATCTAGACAGATTTTCATGAAGGTACATACACTACCATTTTCGGAAAGGTACATCACCCAGAAAATGCATGTGTTGGAGCTCCATGGCATGGGTTCATGGAGACCCATGAGCTGACAGAGTCTTTAAAACTCTGCAGCTTGGTCATTAGTTGTCGAGAGCTAATGACCGAGCTGCAGAGTCTGAAAGACTCTGTCATCTCATGGGTCTCCGTGAACACATGCCATGGAGCTCGACAAGAGCTAACGACCGAGCTGTAGAGTCTTAAAGACTCTATTAGCTCATGGGTCTCCATGAACCCATGCCATGGAGCTCCAACACATGCATTTTCTAGGCGATGTACCTTTCTGACAATGGTAGCATACATAGCTTCGTGAGAATTTGTCCAGATAACAACGTCAAGTCACCATTAATAAATTTGCTAGAGGTCGCTGGCTTGGCGGGTTCGGTTCGCTTCCATATTGGAACCATTTATGCAGCTAACGGTCTCAGTTCTTTTGTGCCTCCACCCCATTTCTGCAGCTCATGATCTAGCCTTCTTTTTAACTGTGTGTGTATGGACTTTGTTGGCAATTGAATGATCAGAGAGTACACACTGTTTCAATGCATTTTCTGTGTATTAATCGTGAGATTAATATTGTTGGGCATTCATCATTTAGATTGTAATACAGGTGAAGAAACTCACATAATTTCTCATAACTCACTAGTTATATCTCATGTTTTAAATTACATTTTTTATGAAGAGATTAGATCTTTACAATATTGTTCCATTTTATATATTAGTTTTGAAATCCCAAAACACCTCAAAATGATGCATATGTTTTCTGCTTAATAAAATTGGAGAAATGCGGTGGTAATATGACAATTTCTTATTGAACCCCATTAAGATCTTGTGCACAATGATTATGAAATGACCATTGAACTTGTGAAAATTTGTATAAATTTTGAGTTTAGAGTAACTAAAGGAAGATAAATGGAATGAAATCAAGAATTGCACAAACACTCTATTTTGTAGTATTGTAAATGAAGGAACTATTGCTATTTTTTAGAAGGAAAATCAGAGGAGCATTCTGACAACATTGGGTATAAATTGCTTCTGATAAAATAATAAGGTGGCTATCACATGAATAAAAGAAATCATCACGTATACAATTTGTACACAATAAATTTGATTTATGTTTGTTTTTATCTATATAGATATTTTTATTTTTTTCAAGTCTTTTTTAATGTGGTTAATTTTATGCCCCTAGAAGTATATGGCTCTGATCTTAACTTTAACTATCTTAGTTTTATAATATACAACTAACTAAACTACTTGGAAATTTTTTTTGTTTTAAATTATTATTTAAATTATTTATTTTTTTATATTAAATTATTTATTTTAAAATTCTATTTTATAATATTTTTAAATATATAAATGAAATATTTGAATTTTTAACTTTCTGTCAATATGTCATTAATTTTCAATTTATTAATGAGATGTGGTTAAGAGGTCAAAACAAAAAAAAGGTTTTCCCATATTACTTAACTCAACT
>LPNX010580237.1:0-19275 GCA_001517045.1 Pseudotsuga menziesii | reverse complement strand
TGAGGATAAGCTCTCTTCCTTCTTATTACTTCTCTCCTATCACTTGTCAAACCCTTTTTTTATAGAGATAAAGTCCTAAAATCTTAAGTGAGGCTTTGAACAAATTAAGAGGGAGGCACTATCACCTCACCAACTGTCTTTTCCACTTTATGTTTTCGCTCCTATGGAACAAGGAGGGATTCCCTAGGTATATAATTACTGGAAATTATACGCTATGGAATACAGGGTGAAATCAAAAGTTAATTTCAACATAGTTTTTTAAGATACGGTAAATAAAAGTGGAACGGTGGGTTGAAAACAAGTGTCTTTTAATTGGACATATGGGTCCAAATGATGACTTGATGGGAGACTATCCTAATAAAGAAGAGTGGAAAATGAAGTAGATATGTACAAATCCCTATTGTTCACCTTCTCGTCGTCCCTTATCCAACCATCAGTTGGCATGTTGTTGAACTTCGATTGCTTCGATAGGTTCAACATTGGCTTCAACAAGTCCGAACCTCGACACAATCCATCTTGAAAAATATCGACAGGTTTCACGCTCAACCTAAAACATCTTGCCATGCCTTGACAGCATCGACAATTAATGAACATCATCAAAAGATCTCTATCTTCCAGTCGTTTGCGATGGTTGAAATTATGAACCATTATAACTTCTTGTAACTGAACGTAATGGGTAGTCACCCAAGCATCTTTGCATTCTATATAAACATGTACATTAGTTTAACAAACAACCAACCTTCATAGAGAAGATGTAATAATAGAACCAGTTTAAATTATTTCATATTGTCTATGTGCATACTTTTTGTTGATATAGTGTGTTTCCTACTTTACGTGTTCTTTTTCTATGCTTCCACCATAATAGTGCTTGATTCATTCAGTTTACTGTTGTCTCCAGCGTGCACTTGAGCACGACCTGTATCATTGGCATCAGAACTTGATCTTGTTCAAAAGCTTAAGTTACGATAACACTTCCATCGAAATTATTTAACTTATGCATGCTCAAACACACTCGCAAACTCAACAACACAAGAAACCACTTCCTTCGACTTCAGAAAAGATGGACGAAGAAGCAAACAATAGACATGCAACTAACGAGACAGAGAAAATCATAGAAAAAGCACTCAAGCTCATCCCAATCACCCCCGACCATTCACCAAATCCATCACCACCACCACCCCCCGACTCAGAGGAAACCCCACCACAACCATCAGCACCAACTGCATCCACTTCTCCACCCCTTGCATCTAACCAACCAGAAGTAGCCGTTATCCCACCTCCCCAACCAGAGAAATCATCAACCACTATCCCACAAACGAAAGATCCTGAGTTGACTTTTGTAGGTACACAGGTGTTGACACAAGAGGAGAAAGAAAAGCATAAGAAGAGGAAGGAGAAACAGAAGAAGGAGAATCATGGACAGCCATCAAAGGTCCATATCAAATTGAAGGATGCAACTTCACTGACCGACCCATAGCTAGGACAACTCCTCAATACCCTAGCAGTTGAAGCAAAGACGAGAAACGAGCAAAGACGTAAGGAACTCGACGACAAGAACGCATAATAGGTTAAGTTCCTCAACAAATGCAGAAACTTGGCCCATTCATGAATGCCAGGCCCCATAGAGTTTGACACTGACAAACCACTCGAAATGGCGTATTAGCTATTTGAAAGCATGGTGTCGGCACTCAAAGCCTAGATTCTGGAAACAAAGGAGGAACAAAAAGAAGAAACTGCCCGATTCCTAATGGCACAACACACCACCTTTTTTGAAGCGTATAAAGTGCTGCAAGGTCACATGAAGGAGTCTGTCATAACTGAAGAAATATTGAGAGACTGGCCTGCTTACTACAGGCAAGTCTATCAGCAAACTTAGTAGACTCGACAAGGGATCCAGGCATTGGAAAATAGAAAAACCATTGAGGAAGCACTCAGAACCACAATAGAAGAACAAATAATGCTTGAAACAACCAAGCTGCAGAGACTTGAGAGGGAAGCACATCAGTGGGTGCAACAAGCTATCCCAAACTTTGAAAAAGTCAACATCATTTGCCCACAGATGAAACGACTTATCGAGACTACAAAGGAGAAGGACCAGTTTATGGGTCCCAACATGGAGAGAATATCAGAAGTCTCCATTTCAAAAAGATGTCGATGCTATCAAGCCTAACCACACTTACCATTGACATCCAGAATATTTTGCAAAGTTGGATAGATTTCCAACATCACCTCACAGTAACAGCCCCAGCCATTGTCAAAGTCTGTGTACAGAAAAGACCGACCATTAGAATTCACAACCCATGAAGACCAGGCACATAACAATAACTATTGAGACTAGATAGGAAGAATTTTGTACCTCCCTATTTCTTCGGGACGAAGAAACATTTTGTTCTTGGGGGAGATGTAGGAGGAGCAAGTCGATAAGTCGACTTGAACGATAGCCGACTTAGTCGATCAGCCGACTAAGTCGATCGCTGACTAAGTCGGTCGACCGACTAAACTAGAGATTAGGTCGGCCACCTAAGGTCGTGTCGGTTCACCGAACAGATAGGTAGTTATTTTGTAACTGTTTTGTAATCATATATATTAGGATGCTAAGCCAGATGAGAACTCAGTTCAGTTCTCTGTGTTGTATGGACTCATTCATGTAATATAATCTGTTAATTCACCTACTTGTTCTTATCTCTTGTCTCTGTTTTATATGTATGTTTTAGTATGTATTATTGGTAACCTTATGTGATCTGTGAGATTACAACAATGTTCATCAGTTATCGGTGCTAACAAGGCATGGAAAGATGTTTTAAGTTGAGCATGAAACCTGTCAAGATTTTTCAAGGTGGATTGTGTTGAGGTTCGGACTTGTCGAAGCCGATGTTGAACCTATCGAAGCAGTCAAAGTTCGACAACATGCCAACTGATGGTTGGATAAGGGACGACGAGAAGGTGGACAATAGGGATTTGTACATATCTACTTCATTTTCCACTCTTCCTTATTAGGATAGTCTCCCATCAAGTCATCATTTGACCCCATATGTCCAATTAAAAGACATGTGTTTTCAACCCACCATTCCACTTTTATTTACCATATCTTAAAAATCTATGTTGAAATTAACTCTTGATTTCACCCTATATTCCATAGTGTATAATTTCCAGTAATTATATACCTAGGGAATCCCTCCTTGTTCCATAGAAGTGAAAACATAAAGTGGAGAAGACAGTTGGTGAGGTGATAGTGCCTCCCTCTTAGTTTCTTCAAAGTCTGACTTAAGATTTTAGGACTTTATCTCTATAAAAAAAGGGTTTGACAAGTGATAGGAGAGAAGTAATAAGAAGGAAGATAGCTTATCCTCACCCCTTTTACTATCTCAAATATTTATTTATAACTATGCGAATCAATTTCTTTATATTACTCTTTTTCTTAAAGTTATGTATCATCATCCTTCATAATTAATGTTTTACATTTATTTACAATAATTAAAAAATAAAATAAAATAAAAGTCCAAAACAATTATTTTTCATACCATTTAAATTTCATAAAAAAATTACCTTACATTTATTACTAAATCAACATCCATATACATATATGTTGTGATCAATATAGTTTTAAATTCCATATTATATAGCCCTATATCATTCCAAAAGCATTAAAATAAACCACTTTGTAAACAATTCAACCTAACATTCACGGATTAATGAATTTGATTTGTTTTTGTTTTTATCTATCTATCTATCTATCTATCTATCTATCTATATATATATATATATATATATATTTGTATAGATATCTTTATTTTGTTAAGTATTTTTTTAATGTGGTTGAGGATCTCGAAGCTCACTACATTTATATGCCTAATTTTGAAGTATATGGCTCTGATCTTAACTTTGGCCATGTCAGTTTTAGAATATCCAACTAACTGAACTACTCAGAAGCTTCTTTTTTTCAAATTATTATTTAAATTATTTATTTTTTCATATTAAATAATCTATTTTTAAATCCTATTTTATAGTATTTTCAAATATATATAATGAAGTATTTGATTTTTTAACTTTGTCATTATATTATTAATTTTCAAGTTATTAATGAGATATTGTTGAGAGGTCAAAAGAAAAAAAATGGTTTTCTAATGTCATTTAACTAGACTTTATAAATATTTTTCTTAATTTTATTATAAAACATTTTAAAATCCAACTTTATAAAATGTTTGTTTTAAAACATTTTAAAGTAAAACGATAAAGTAAGTAAAAAATCTATGTTTCTATCACCAACGCCTTTATAATATGGAATGTTAGGTTGAATTGTTTACAAAGTGATTTATTGGAATGTTTTTGGAATGATATAGGGTTATACACTATGGAATTTAAAACTATATTGATGGCAAATTATATGTATATAGATGTTGATTTAATAATAAATGTAAAGTAAGTTTTTTTATGAAATTTAAATATTATGAAAGATAATTGTTATGGATTTTTATTTTATTTTATTATTTAATTAGTGTAGATAAATGTGAAACATCAATTATGAAGGATGATGATATGAAAGAGAGTAATATAAAGAAATTGATTTGCATAATTATAAATAAATATTTGAGATAGTAAAAGGGGTGAGGATAAGCTCTCTTCCTTCTTATTACTTCTTTCCTATCACTTGTCAAACCCTTTTTTTATAGGGATAAAATCCTAAAATCTTAAATGTGGCTTTGAAGAATCAAAGAGGGAGGCACTATTAGTTCACCAACTGTGTTCTCCACTTTATGTTTTCTCTCCAATGGAACAAGGAAGGATTCCATAGGTATATAATTACTGGAAATTATAAGCTATGGAATACAGGGTGAAATCAAGAGTTAATTCCAACATAGCTTTTTAAGATACGGTAAATAAAAGTGGAATGGTGGGTTGAAAACATGTGTCTTTCAATTGGACGTATGCGATCAAATGATGACTTGATGGGAGACCATCCTAATGAGGAAGAGTGTAAAATGAAGTTGATATGTACAAATCCATATGGTCCACCTTCTCATCGTCCCTTATCCATCTAGCAGTTGGCATGTTGTCGAACTTTGATTGCTTTGATACATTCAACATCGGCTTTGACAAGTCCACACTTCGACACAATCCACCTCAACAAATCTTGACAGGTTTCACGCTTGACCTAAAACATCTTGATATGCCTTGTCGACACCAACGATTGATGAAAATCGACAAAAGATCTCTATCTTCCAATCGTTTGCGATGGTTTAACTTCTGAACCGTTATAACTTCTTGTAAATGAAAGTAATGGGTAGTCACCCAAGCGTCTCTACATTCTATATAAACATGTACATTAGTGTAACAAACAACCAACCTTCATAGAGAAGAAGTAATAATAGAATTAGTTCGAATTCTTGCATATTGTCTATGCGCATACTTTTTGTTGATATAGTGTGTTTCCTACTTTACTTGTTCTTTTTCTATGCTTCTGCCATAACAGTGCTTGAGTGATTTAGTCGACTATTCTCCCCAATGTGCACTTGAGCACAACTTGGCTCATTGGTATCAGAACTTGATATTGTTCAAATATTAAGTTACGACAACACTTTCAACGAAGTTATTTAACTTATGCATGTTCAAACACACTCGCAAACTCAACAACACAAGCAACCACTTCCTTCGACTTCCGAAAAGATGGCCGAATAAGCAAACAATAGACATGCAATTGACGAGACTGAGCAACTAATATAAAAAGCACTGGCTCACTAGTGAACCAAAATGTTTGCCCAATTCATCGAAAGTATCATGTGATTTGCTTCAAGCTTCGAGGAATCCTCGATGTGACCTCACTTCGATAAAATCATATGAAACCATTTCAAGTCATGCTTGTATTTATAACTAAGAGCCACATAGTGACAATGCCATTTCTATGCATTTCTGCCTTCTGTAAATGCACATCTACAAAAGGAAAAATGCACATATATGGAAGAGAGCTTCCGTATATGCACATTTTGGCTTTCGTAAATGTGCATAAATGGATGGAAATATATGCATATATGGAAGAGATCTTCCGTATATATGCATTTTTCCTTTTGTATATGTGCATATATAGAAGGAAAAATGCACATATATGGAAGCTCGCTTCCGTAAATGCGCATCTTGCCTTCTGTATATGCACATTTACAGAAGAGAGATTTCGTATATGCACATTTTTCCTTCCATATATGCGCATATACGGAAGGAAAAATGTGCATATATGGAAGCTCGCTTCTGTCAATACGCATCTTGTCTTCTGTATATTACGAAAGCGAGCTTTTGTATATGCGCATATATAAAAGGAAAAATGTGTATATACGGAAGTTTTCTTCCATATATGCACATGTTTCCTTCCGTATATGTGCATTTACGAAAGCCAAAATGAGCATATACAGAAGAGAGCTTCTGTATATGCGCATTTTTCCTTTCGTAAATGCGCATTTCCACCAGCTGTAAATGCGAATATACAGAAGGAAAGATGCACATTTACGGAAGCTCGCTTCCATACATATGCGCATTTTTCCTTCCATAAATGCGCATTTACGGAAGGAAAAATGTGTATGTATGGAAGCTCTCTTCTGTATATGTGCATATACTAAAGGAAGAAATCCGCATATATGGAAGAGAGCTTCCATAAATGTGCATGTTTCCTTCTGTATATGTGCATTTACGAAAGGAAAAATACGCATATACAGAAGCTCTCTTCCGTATATGCGCATTTTTCCTTCTGTATATGCGTATTTATGGAAGACAAATTGCGCATATACAGAAGCTCACTTCCATAAATGCGTATCTTTCCTTCTGTATGTGTGCATTTACAAAACAAAAAAATGCGCATTTATGAAAGCTCTCTTCCATAAATGCGCATATACAGAAAGAAATATGTGCATTTATGGAAGGGAGCTTTCGTATATGTGCATTTTTGCATCCGTAAATGCGCATATATGAAAGGCAACATATGCATATACAAAAAATCTCTTGCGTATATGCACATTTACGGAAGCCAAAAGATGCATATACGGAAGCTCTCTTCCATATATGCACGTTTTTCCTTTTGTATATGCGCATTTACTCAAGGAAGAAAATGTACAGAAATGACATTGTCACTATGTGGCTCTTAGTTATAAATACAAACGTGACTCGAAATGGTTTCATATATAGTGATAGGTACTTGTTTCAAAGCCAAAAATTAGTAGGCTCCATCAATTAGAGTTGATTTCTTTAACAATTTTAAAATCATGAAAAACAATATATTAAATGGAAAATATTGGGAAGTGAAACTCTTCTTTTCACATAGGGTTTTATATGGATGGAGGCTGTCAGAGTAGTCAAAGTCAAATCCAAGAGGGTTGATGCAACTGGATTAGATTCTACCAAGGTTTTGTTGTACATGTCGGATGTCGACAATTTTTCCAAAAATGTCTTCCGAGCTTTGCACTCTGACGTATCATGCCATGTTGAATTGTGACAATCACACCATTTCTTGATATGAGCTTGTTTGTGGCAATCCTTCTTGCCTGCCTGAAAGTTATTCTTCTGATGATAGGGCTTTAGCAGAGTCAGCTAAGAGGGGTGCTTAAACGTTTCGAAGTCGGCTGGTGACTTCTTGTCAAATGTTCGACCTGTTCAACTTTTTGTTCGTGAAATGTTCTTTTCCTTTTTGTTTAGCTTCAAGCTTGTTGGCGTAATGAAATGCATCTGTAAGAATACTAACAGTTAGAAACTCTATCTCTTGTTGAATGTACAAGTATAAATCACTGATGTACTTTAGGACAAGCAATTTATATTCTTCTTGGAAGCCAAGTCTAGCCATGAGTCAATAGAACTCATCAGTGTAACTCTGCACGGACTGGTTTTTCCATTGCCTTAGTTGTTTCCACTTCTTATACTGTTGTTCAAGATATTCGGTCGAGTAGAACCATTTTTGGATGTATTCAAAAATTTTACCCATGTGTCTATGGGGTCTCCTTCTTTTTCCATATTTGTCGATAAATTTTCCCATCAGCAGTGTATGGAAGTTGACATCTTCAAGGATGCAATGGTGCTCTTTCCTACTTCAGAGAGTTGATTCATGGAATAGTATGATTCTAGTTGTTGTATCCAATTATTGACAAATTCTACGTCAATATTTCCTTCAAGATTCAGTATGTCCAGATTCATTTGCACTTTAAAGGGGCTTATTCTATCGAAGTGAGGTCACGTCAAGGATTCCACAAAGCTCGAAGCGAATCGCATGATAGTTTTGCTGAACTGGGTGAACATTTTGGTTGGCTCATGAGCTAGAGTGCTTTTTCTATGAGTTGCTCTGTCTCATTAGTTGCATGTCTATTTTTTTCTTCTTCGGCCATATTTTCTGAAGTTGAAGGAAGTGGTTTCTTGTGTTGTTGAGTTTGTGAGTGTGTTTGAGCATGCATAAGTTAAATAATTTCGATTGAAGTGTTGTCGTAACTTAAGATTTTGAACAAGATCAAGTTCTGATGCCAATTATCTAGGTCATGCTCAAGTGCACACTGGGGACAATATTCAACTGAATGAGTCAAGCACTATTATGGTGGAAGCATAGAAAAAGAACACGTAAAGCATGAAACACACTATATCAACAAAAATTATGCACATAGACAATATGAAATAATTTAAACTGATTCTATTATTATGTCTTCCTATGAAGGTTGGTTGTTTGTTAAACTAATGTACATGTTTATATAGAATGCAAAGACGCTTGGGTGACTACCCATTATGTTCAGTTACAAGAAGTTATAACGGTTCAGAATTTCAACCATTGCAAACAACTGGAAGATAGAGATCTTTTGATGATGTTTGTAGGAGGAGCAAGTCGATAAGTCAACTTGAATGATAGCTGACTTAGTTGATCAGCCAACTAAGTCAATCAGCCGAATAAGTCGGTCGACCGACTAAACTAGAGATTAGGTTGGCCACTTAAGGTCATGTCAGTTCATCGAACTGACAGGTAGTTATTTTGTAACTATTTTGTAATCATATATATTAGGATGTTGATCTAGATGGGAACTCAGTTCAGTTCTCTATGTTGTATGGACTCATTCATGTAATATAATCTGTTAATTCACCTACTTGTTCTTATCTCTTGTCTCTGTTTTATATGTATGTTTTAGTATGTATTATTGGTAACCTTATGTGATTTGTAAGATTACAACATTGGTTTCGTTGCCGGTAGTACATGTTTGGATGTATGCAAATAGATGATACCAGAGTAGGATATTAAGGACTGGTAGGAACGTAAAGTTACAAACTATTTGCAGAATTACGCATGAAGGAACAGATTAAAAATCACTCAGGAAAAAGAAAGATTCTTCATAGAAACGCATGAGAAGTTTGTAGAATCAGTGCCCCAACTTTTGAAGAAACTCCTGGATGAAAAAGCTGGAAGGGACTAACGAACAACAGTTGCTGGAAAAATTGATCCGAGGAGGTAGAACAAACTTGTTGGAGAGGTTCGAGAAAATTGCTGATGACTTCTATGAGGAGCAAGCAGTTGAACACAAAACTTTGGTGGAAACCGTCAAGGAGAAATTTTACACAAACCTCAACGAGCAATTTCTGTGTTCCCTACCGACCCTGCTATTCAAATTTCTAATTGAGAAGGGAGTAGGACATATTGTCGAACCTCGTCCATCAATTCATGAACTGCCATCAAAATCTAATTGGGTGGAAAATCAAAAGAAGTGGGAAAAATTCATTGCAGAAAGGGAGTGGGAATACTTCCTAAGCAAGTAGACCGAACTATCCGGGATTTCTAAAAGCGTCAGGTAGGCTATGGGGGGGTAGATGGTCATATTTCAAGATAAAATAGAGTGGATTCTAGTTGAATAGAAGTAGATACCATTCAACAATAATGAGAAGTTGACCAAAAGGGAAATCAAGATAATAGTATCACATAACGGTATGTCAGACATTCAGAAAATAGAGAGGGAAGAGAGACAAAAAAGGAGGGAACCAAAAAGAGAAAGAGCCTTAGCACTGCATAGAGGAAGGAGTCCTAGGGTGACCGACCAGGAAGAGAATCCGCTAGAGTCGGGTCATGACCGACATGAAGATGGCATGGAAGAAGAGGTGTCCCCTAAGGAGGAATAATTATGGATAGAGCATCCATAAGCTTTCTAGTTAAGAGATCCCCATGAATGAACAACTCTCTCTTCATTGAATCCATGTACCCGGATACAGACTATTGTCTAAGAGGACCTCCGACTATGAGCTAGTGACTTTGGTATATGGAGTCGACTAGACGACGAGACATACACTAGACAACACCTCATTATCCATCGACCAGAGGAAGGAAATTGGGTTACCTTTCAAGTGGTACCCTCCAACTGAAATATCCACTTACTCTTATCGACACATGAAGGAGCACCCCCCCTGCCAAATACAGCTTTGGAAGACATAGAACATTCAAAACTGCGGACAAATAGTTGCAGTGAGCCATCGACAGATGAAGTTGACATCAACCGAATTCCGGTCAAAGAAGAATCAATAACTGATGGGAACAAAAGTTTCATCGACCATAGTCCCATAGAGATGAATAAACCAATAACCCCACTACCCCCACCCCCACCTCGACCATTGCCACCTCCTGAGAGCAGTGACAGTGATTCTGACATGGGTCATGGCTCAGATCACATTCCTCTATATGAGGGAGATGAGGACCCAAGATGACACTGGTTCATCTGTGAGTCGACTTGGGAGGCCAACCAAGTTACAGACGAAGACAGACAAATGGCACAGTTTGTCGGTGCCTTGAGGAAAAGGAAATTGACTTGGTATATGACCTTTTCGGAGAGACAACCTAGAGCAACCAAAGCTGAGATCAAAGCGCAATTTCTATCATTTTGAAAAACTCCAAATGCCAAACACTTGGCAGTGAAAAAACTAAAAACAACATAACAGAAGCCAAGGGAAACTGTCCATGACTATGATAAGCGATGGAAAGACCTTTTGAGCCAGCTGGACTATATTATAGATGAACAATTATTAATCCAGTGGTTTCTTGCAGGTTTATCTCAGAAAGTTCATCGACACATCAGTCTGGAAACATTCAAATCCTACAAAGATGCGCTTACAAAAGCTCTCCAAGTGGAAATGGATGAGGACATACCCGCATACTCCACTGATCATAGATTCGAAGAACAGCTGGAGAGTGTACAGAAGTCTTTAAAGGAGTTAAACCTCAAGAATCATGATATTTGGTGCACCAAGTGCTCGACAGCTGAACACTCCAAAGACAACTGTCAACAGGAATACAACCGATAAGACGTTTGATTCATGTAGACAAAGTCTTTTTGTGACATTTTCCAGGAGCATGGGGATCACTCGAGAAAAGATTGCCTGTTCAACATGAAGAATGACAAGGCATCCTGGTGTGCAATCTGTGAAACTAAAAATCATAACATAGTCGACTACCATTTGAACCTGAATAACTGATAGAAATACCATACAGTATACCAAACCAATGCAGTTGCACAACATAATGAGAAAAACAACTTACCAAACGATTAGAAAAGTCAGAGATACGAAGGTCGAAGATATGAGCGCCGATATGACAATCGATGTGGAGGCTACGGAGGAAGACGTCGATTCCCTGGGAATCGCGACAACCGACCACGTCGGACCATCCAATGCTTTACATGTTATAAGGAGAGACATCAGTATGTAGAGTGTCCATATAAAGACATAACTGACCTCAAATTTTGTACTCATTGTGCAGTAGGGGATCACTCACTAGAGGATTGCCCTGCCATGTTGGAAAAAATAAATACAAAGAAAAATGTTAATGTCTTGTCGTGTGTGCAAAAAAATGATGTAATAAACACAAAAAAATTGCATATTGTAACTTGACAAGGAACAAAAATAGGAAGTGATAACCCAAGAATAAACAAAAAAAAAGAGAAAAATACCTACCCTGATCTACTTAAAGAGAAACAAACATACAAAGAAGCAACTAATGTATTCAAAGAAATTGCACGAAAAGAACAAGCTAACAACACTTGACCTAACACAATAAATGAATTAATACAGATTGTACAAAAAGACAACTCAGTCTCTTAGTTCATCGACTCGTTATATGAAATAAAACATAACACCTCTGAAAAACAAACAAACAATATCTGCAGCTTAAATAAAAAAGAAAAAGGTGATGTCAACCCACTTGTCGACCTGGAAATCGAAGGATACCATGTTTGACAAGTAGTGCTCGACTTTGGATCACAAGTAAACATCATGACTCATGACACTTGGGAACAAATGGGAAGACCTCGACTCTATGAGTTAGGAATATACCTGAAACTAGCCGACCAAGGCCTAATTGAACCTATCAGAGTTTGGAAAAACGTTGACACAACTATAAAAGGAATCTCGACCAAAGTTGACTTTGAAATCATTGACCCTAAGGAAGGATCCAGTTCCTTCCCAGCATTAGTAGGTCGACCTTGGGGTAGAAAAATGAAAGCATCGATATCCCTGGACAAAGAGAGAATCAAATTAAAAGGAAATGGACAAAAGGTCATTGTACCTATTCACCCATCTCAAGGAGAACCTTGGGCTGAACCTATCGATGAAGAAGTCGACGTCTGAAAACTCTACCAGATTCAAAACAATGTAGATTATACAAAACCTAATATCTACGGAGAACTTCATTTAGGCAACCTAGACTCAGTTGGTTGTAATTTAGACATAGAATTATATGACTGGTAGATAGAGAACTACAAAACACAAGAAAGAGGGTGTTGGACTATTCAAAAAGTGCTAAAAAAACCCACCCAACAGTGCTTCATAGTGTCCATTGTCCCAAAAATATTTGAGAAGAAAATTAGGGAATACCCTACCTTACAACCTACCAATGTAAATAATACACAAATACCAAGATACAAGGAAAGGGAATCACCAGTCATGCATGTAGAACAAGTTTCCAAAAATATTGGTGAACATGGCCGACTTCAAAGCCTAGTAGAAACTTTTATAGGACAAGCTGCTCGATGGTGGGATACTCATTAGATAAGACTGCATACCTGGACAATAGATTCAACTTACTTTATCGAAATATTTGGAGGAAAGAAGTTAACCCAACAGGCTCATATACCCATATTCACTTAAGGGTAGAACCCAGAAGCTCATATTAAAACATGTGAAAAAGAGTGGAGAAGACTTGGATACAAGGATGAACGAGGATGGCCACACCTGTTCCCATCAAACCTCGCCGACTTACCAAACAAATGGTATAAAATGGAAGAAGCTAGAGGTGAAACATTCTTATGGCACGAACTTAGGGAAAATTTCATTAAAGATTTCAACTTTATACCACAAAATGAAAACTTGGTCGAAACAACAAAACAGATTAAAGAATTTATCCAGCCGACCAAAAACAAACCCTTAAAAGATAACCGACAGACAATGAAATGCAACAATATACAAACGAGGACAAAACCATAGTCGACAAGACTACAATTAGAAAATGAAAATATAGAAGGGAAAAGCTTTAGATGGAAATCAAACCATGTCGAAATGACCAAACCTATTTGTACATTCCTTAAAGTAGAAACAGCCGACAAATAAGATACCGACAGAATGACTGCAGCCAACTTCCCTGCCACATTCTCACAGTTTAAAGAAGGAATTCGACCAATCAATGAAGTCAAAGCACTAGAATGGCTAGATGCTAAAGTCAAAACTAGGGAATTCGACATCTCAAATGATGATCGACCAAAAATGGCAAATATTGGTGACTACTGGAGTGAAGAGCAGAGCACGGAGATAGTGAACTTATTAAAAGAGTTCCAAGATGTATTTGCTCGATATTATAAAGACCTCAAAGGATTACTCCACGAAATGGGAGAAATGAAGATTGATACTAAGCCTGATGTTAGACCTGTGAAGAAAAGGCCATTTAAACTAGCTCACAAATACAAAGAGATAGTCAAAAAGGAAATTGATAACATGCTTGCAGCAGGCATCATCTATCCTATTGACTAATCAGAATGGGCAAGTCCAATGGTTGTATAGCCTAAGAAACATGATCGAACCAAACTAAGAATTTGTGTTGACTTCAGAGAACTAAATAAAGTGACACTGATAGACCCATTTCCAACTCCTTATGTAGACAAAATATTAAATGAGGTTGCAGGACATGAATGCTACTCATTTACAGATGGATTCTCAGGTTATAACCAAGTGCCAATAGATAAAGAAGACCAGAAGAAGACAACCTTTGTATGTGAATTTGGCTCATTTGCTTACAAAGTTATGCCTTTTGGATTAAAAAATGCACCTGCAGTATTTTCTAGAATTGTTGTCAAAACATTTCAGGAATATATTTACAAGACCATGGCAGTATACTTTGATGATTGGACAATATACTCCATGTTAAAGGATCATTGCAAATGGCTCAGAATTATGTTGGAGAGATGTCGACAAATTCAACTCTCCCTAAACATCAAGAAATGCATATTTGTGACCCCCATAGGGATATTATTAGGGCATATTGTCTGTAAGGAAGGTATTAAGGTTGACTTTGCAAAGATCAAAATTATCCTCAACCTAAAACCACCAGTAAACCCAAAACAAGTCAGGGTGCTACTTGGCCACACAGGTTATTACAGAAAATTCATAAGATATTATTCAGATATGACCTATCCACTTGAAGAACTATTAAGAGAAGATAAGGAGTTCAACTGGACAGAAGAGTGCCACATATCATTCGAGAAATTAAAAAGAAAACTAGTCGAAGCACCAATCCTAAGGTTTCCAAACTAGTCAATCAAATTCCATGTTCATATTGATGCATCAGGCCTAGCAATAGGAGCAATCTTAACTCAACTAGGAGATGATGGAATAGATTATCCTATAGTTTATAGTAGCAGAAAATTAAACAAGGCTGAGAGAAACTATTCGACAATAGAAAGAGAATCAATAGGAATGGTCTTTGCACTACAAAAATATCAACATTATCTTTTAGCTAACCCATTTATATTCTATACAGACCATCAAGCACTTAAGTATCTCTTCAATAAACCACTACATCATGGAAGGATTTGTCGAAGGCTACTATTATTCCAAGAATTCAAATTCGAAGTTGTTGTTAGACCAGGCAAGTTAAATGTTGGTCTCGACCATTTATCCCGAATCAACACAGGAGAAGAGCCGATAGGAGTCGAAGATGACTTACCTGATGCACATTTATTTCAGATAGAAGTAGTCCCAGCAGAGCTAGAAGAAATAGCTCAGTTCTTGGAAGATGGACATGCACCAGAAGGAATGAGTACAAATAAGAAGCAGATCTTAGCTATGAAGGCTGCACCATACAGTCTTATAAATGGATTCTTATACAAAATGGGATTAGATGACATCCTCAAAAGGTGTGTACTAGAATATGAATGAGACAACATTATGCATGAAGCACACTATGGACCTGCAGGGGGACATTTCCAGGCAGACACAACTGCAAAGAAAATCCAACAGTCAGGGTTATGGTGGCTGACACTCCACAAAGATTGCAAAAATTTTGTTAGTCAATGTGATAGATGTCAACGACTAGGTCGACCCCTGCCTAGCACAGAAATGCCTTTGATATCAGTGAACCCAAGTTTGACATTTGAAATTTGGGCCATAGAATTCAAAGGACCATTTCCTACACCAACAAAAAGGACAGGTGCAAGATACATCATAACCGCAGTTGAATTTGTAACTAAATGGGCAGAGGCCAAACTGGTTGACACATGTTCTAGCGAGATAGCTGCGAAGTTTATCTATGAGAATATTATCGCCAAATTTGGATGCCCACTAACCCTAATTAGCGGCCAAGGTACACACTTCATTAATAAAAATATCAAAACCCTAACCGACCAATTCCAAATCGACCATCGTCGGAGTACAACATACCATCCTCAATCGAATGGAGCAATTGAAGCATTTAATAAAACATTAACAGGAGGACTAACAAAAATATTTAATACTAATAAGGATGACTGGGATGAGAAAATACCTATAGTATTATGGGCATATAGAACAACATATAAACGTTCGACCAACCAAACTCCTTTTCAACTAGTTTATGGACAAGAAGCAGTAGTTCCACTACACTTCCGACAATAGACACCTATCATTGCAGAGATCCTACATGTCAATGTCGAACAAGGAAGAAAGGACCGACTATTGCTGTCACGTCCCCGTCCCTCAACCGGCGAAGAGAACGCGACGGACACATACACAGCTGGGCATACCGCCCCATGAACATAAACAAATGAAATGAATGCTGGAATTAAAAGGCTTAACAGCATCATACAAAGATGCACAAACATCACACAAGCATACAGCGGAAGCACACATATTCGTAAACCAGCATTCAACAAGTTCATTATAGCTCATTTAACATTAATATCAAGTTTGCAGAGATGGAATAAACAGCAGACTTATCTTTTGGTGAAGAATTCATCCGCAACCAGCTACGTCGCTGCAACATTCCACCCAACCATAGGCCAGCGTGCTCATCAATCTCTCAGCAACGCTGCCACCCCCGAGCTGGGCATGATTCCTTCAGGATAAGGGTCAATTGCAGGCTTGCACATAGCCAAGGGGACACAAAACAGCCAAACCAACACCGCTGGGTTTCACAGGCTTTCAACAGACAAGCCAAGCCAGCACAGTCCAAGGTTCAACCACTGCATACCAGCATCCATATCAACCCTTCACAGCTCTGTGAAGAAGTCATAAACAACAGGGGACAACCCCAAACCATGGAGGAGCACAGCTCAAGTCCAATGGACAACCCAGAGTTGGTTTTGGCCCTAACATGGCCAAAACAACTTAACCACAACATCCCAGACCAGGGAAACAACAACAATAGCCCAATTTCAAAGTAAAACAATGGCAACTATGCACAGTCCCAAAACACAGAAACTCAGCCCACGAATTGGAAACCCACAGTGGCTCAAAATGAAATTGAACACCACAGCCAACAAAACACAGGGGAAACAGCAGCCCCAAAACATGTCAGTGAGAACGGCTCTCACAACATGGGAAAACGACCCAAACACCATATGCGTGAGGAAGAACTTACACCCAACAGCAAAATGCATGGGAAATACATACCCGATTTCTCTGCGTGAGGATGAACAGACCTCTGCGTGAGGAAAATGGCTCACTACGAATTGGGCACTACGGCCAACCAAAAATGTGGAGAAGACAAAAATGGGAAACAATCCCTCTTCGTGAGAATGCACAGCAATGGAGAGGACGCGAATTTACAGTCAGCGGGTGCTCAGCCACTCGTGGAGAGGAACAAAATGCCTGAGTGAGACCAAATTCATCCAAAACCTGTGCGTGAGGAACCAACAAACCCAAAATCGTGGTGAGTGAGTGAACCGACCAGGGAGGAGTGCGTGAGGGAGAAGAATGGGCAGACGTGGGTGGAGTGTGGATGTGGGCAAAGGACTGACAGTCCTGCCCCCCCACTCCCAAAGGCAATAATTTCCCTCAACCACTCAGCCATATCTCCTCAACCACCAGCTCTGAAGCATTAAAGAGGTTGACAAGGTTGGATGAGGCAAAAGGTGACAAATCAACAAGGTAATAAAACATGGGTTTTTCCCCCATAACCAAGGTTTGACATCCCCCACCCCTTATCCTTCAGAACCATGCCCTTTTCATTCAACGTTGCACTGCCGTAGCTGGTTGTGGTTTATTTTAATTGATGTGCGGGTTTACATGATGCCAAATTAAAATGTGCCGAATAGCATAGCCTACCACCGGCAATTATCCCCATTGCCGAAACATACACAACAAAATCGATCCTGGGGCTTTTGCCTTGAGCTCCTCACCACGATTATTTACAATATATACATCATGCAAACGGGGTCAAAACTGGGGATGTGACATTCCCCTCCCCCTTGGAATAACACCGTCCTCGGTGTTCCATTACATATATACAATACATATACAATTGCACATCAAAATTTCAAAATTGCAGATCTGCCCCACGTTCAATCATCTACTTTGAACATTCACGACCAAGCCTCTCGGCTTCCATGGACTTTTCCTGCTGGTTCTCAGCTTCTTGCTGATCCCGAAGTCTAGGAACTTTGCGGCTATTGCCTTCATCATGTTCCCTGATTGGGCAATCCCGGCGTAAATGGTGTCCTCCACATCTCCAACATCTCACTGGCTGCTTCATCTTTACCTGCTCAATTTCCTTTGAGTCTTCATGCCTGGACCGTTTCTTATCGGGTCGCTTGGATGAATGTCCCATCGCTGATCCACCTTCCTTTCCTTTGCCGATTGCTCTCAGAAGGATTTTCACCTCCCTTTGCAAACCAATAGAGTCTTGCAAAATCTGGTGGTTCATTTCACTCTGCCTTCTCTGTATCTTGAGCATCTCCCCAAGATTCTCTTGGGTCTTGGCAATCACTTGAAGGAGACTTCCAGCTAAGTCCAACAACTTTTGATCTGCTGCCATAATCAACGTGCACCACCTGGTTTCACTTTTCTCACCTGTGGACTGCACCATTGAAATTCTATCAGACCAAGCATAATATAGATATTAAAATCAGTCAGTTAATTACCCAATTTGCATGATAGTCCAAGCCTCATCAAGGAGACTTTCATATCCTTCATGCCTTCCCCCAACAGGCACATGAGCTCATTCATGTCCATTCTTGGGCAGGGAATTAACTATTCCAGCATTCAAAAATTTACTTTAAGCAAATACACACATTTCATTCTCAATCATACATGCATTCAACAATCCAGTGTTTTCACAATGCATAAACATATATATATATATATATATAATCAAAAGGCAAGAGAGAGCAGTAAGAGATTTTCCCCTCTTTTTTCTGTTCCATCCTGGAACCCTCGCCATCGTACTGGTTTTTCATGCTCTCAGCCTCTTTCACTTCACCGTGAATGCTGGACCAATCTTTCTTGGTCATGACACTTAGTGTCTTTGGTCTATTCTAGACCTCTAAACCATGGAGTCTCTCCACATGGTTTGTCTCGGCTGCTAGGACTCCCCCATCCCACTAGCACCTTTTTCATTACCGCTCATTCCGAGCTTTCCAGGACAGTCACATGTCCACATGCACCTCTAGGATGCTCTCATAGTATTCGCCTCCAGCGATACCTATATCCAACATTGAATAGATTCGCATGTTCAGTTTACTCTCATCAGTTTTATCTCTAGAACAAGAGCTTAAAACATCATAACCAAATCATATACACATGTATATTCATAAGCAAAATAATCCAATA
>LPNX010580228.1:8027-19898 GCA_001517045.1 Pseudotsuga menziesii | reverse complement strand
GTGCTAGATTACATAAGAAAGTTACTTCATTTCTTAGATGATGAAGGGAAGGAAAAGGTCTTGAGAGGGACAAACATGGTTGTATCCTTGCAATTTGTATCGTTATTGTAGTTGAAAATAAGTCCCAAGAAGGGCTACTAGATGCATATTGCGGGGGCATAGTTTTGACTCAGTATCCCATCTTGTAAGAAATTCTAGATGTTTTTCTTGAAGAGTTGCATGGGCTTCCTCCCAATTGTGATTTGGTGTTATTTGTTGAACCAAAGACCATATAAGTTCCCTTATTCAATGCCCATGCTTGAATTTCATTAGTTGTAGATGCATATGAAGAATTTTTTGGATTTAGAGTTGATCCAACCTAGCATGTCACCTTGGGGAACACCAATTATCTTTGTGAGGAAGAAGGATGGATCCCACATGTTGTGTATAGATTACATAGAGTTGAATATTAAGGCCACCATATATAACCAATATCCCTTTCCTTATATCTATGGATTTTTTATTATATTAAAGGGGCCATAATGTTTTTTAATATTGATCTATGATTGGGGTATGATCATCTATAAATAAAGGATGAAAATATCATGAAAACTGCTTTTACATTTTGATTTGAGAATTGTGGGTTTGTGGTGGTTCCTTTTGGGTTGACTAATGTGCCTATAGTATTAGTGAATGATTGTGTCATTTTATCCTATGTTATGTGCCCCCTTAACATCTATTTAGCATACCTTCTTCATTTATCCAACCCCTACGGTGTCTTCTTTTGATTTTTCCAGTCTTCCTTACCATGAATGCCCCCATAAAAGGTTTCCTATATTGCTATGTACCCTTGTTTTTATCTTCCTTCTTAGCCTCAATCTTTTTCTAATCCTTCCTTCTTCCATAATATAATATTAGCAAACACCTTCCCTTCCTTCCCTTCTTCCTTTAGGGTAACCCAACAATGCAAATCATTTCCAAATTAGGCTTGGCTTGCTATTTCCTTTCTACATTTCGCCTTCCTCGTTTACTTTTGGTATTCTTCCCTTCCTATTCTCATAGAACTCCACACACATAGGGAAATATAACTAAGTTATATGGTCATTATAAAAACCTTTAAATCATGAAGAGAACAAGATAAGGGTATCCCCACAAATCCAAGGTCCATTAGAAACAATGTCGATACAATGCAATTAGGCTTTAGATGCTATGGTTGTGCCACTCATATCGCTTCAATACATCTTTAATTCAAGTCCTTTTCATGGCCTTTGGAAACATCCCACCAACAATGTGCTCATGTAATGTATATGTTATGTATGATACCCATACATCTTCATCCAAGGGATCTACAACCTTCATTGTCTCCCCTTAAAATCTTGGGAAATGATTACCAAACATGATCTCATACAAAACTGCTAAGAAATATTCACACAAATGTACTACTATGCTTGGTTTTATATCAAAACTAGACATTTAACCATATTTTTCAATAACAAAAACCATAGGATGTGGTATGTTCTAGAAATTATCATAGACAAAGACATGGCCATCTGCATTTATGAGACATGTACAAGATGCCATTAAGGCAATTCTTTTCATTGGAGCATGCCACAATTACTTTGTGTAGTAAAACATCAAGGAACTAACATACATAGATGTTCATCACTTGCTAATTCATGGAAATAATCTTTGTAACCACAAATTTTAGGACTCCCCTCCATGATGCATTTTTGGGGACAATATCTTTCATGAAAAACATGTATTTTTAATGTGTTTTCTCTGCATTCTTTGTGTCACCCTGCTCTATTCCCATATTCATTGCATAGAGCATCAAGTTGGACATCGAGGCCAACCTTGTATTATACTACAAGCAGTCAAGGTGTATCATTGTACAACATACAACAACTTTTTCTAGAACTTAACTAAATGGGGTCATTGAGCAACATGGTGGCTCTAAATTGATTCCCTTGGCCTCGAGCAGGTGGTTTAAAAATATATGTCAAATAAGTGTATACCATATACCATCAAACAACTAAGTACCCACATTAGAGAGAGAGAGACGAGGTTGAGATGCATTGTGCACATTATACTTGGTTGTCAGCTCACACGACACATGATTAGGAGCTGGATTGGGTGTTGAGCCCAATGTGGTTTGGGTTTTGGAACTTAACTTGGATGGTATAACATGGGAGGTACTAAAGCATGGTTGTCTTGTGAAATAATATAGAGATTGGCTAAGAACTAGTTTAAGTAGGAAATATGTGGTGCCTGGTACCAATTGGGGGTTCCCATTGGAATGGAGGACATTGTTGATTCATGGTAGGAAAACAACAATTTTTAAAATTTGTTCTTCGTTACTCAACCCTTATTGTTGATATTTCTGCGAGTTTGTAGATTCAGAAAGATCAATACAAATGTAATTGTTCCTTGAGAAATATGGACTCATATCTTGGTTGATTTATGGTAGATCCATTGCAATAAATTCAACTCTTTAATGTCGATCCCAAAAGTGTGGGTTTGTTAACCATGTCAAATAGGGCATCTTGATATATTTAGTTTTCCTCAAGGGTGGATATCCTTTTAAATTGAGACCTATATCATGAGCCGTATATTGAGGCTGAACATGCCCATGGTTAGTTGCAATAATTTATAACTATTTAATAAGAGGATCCACCACATGAACTTCTTCATTAAAAGGCAGAAACGAAGAAGTCGAGCAACATTCCACATTGCTTGTAGAATCAGGACGCCACATAGTCATCATTTTCATCATCATCCTTGTCATCATCACCATATTAAATAAAGTCACATACATAAAACATTATTGCCATCATTAATCGTATTAAATAAATTCACATATATAAAATATCATTACCATCATCATCATCACTCCAAAATTACAATTTATATACCTAAATTCTAGTAATGAAAAATAAAAAATATTTGACCTTCTAAAACACACATGTAAAAAGAACAATAAAAACACAAATACTAAAAATAACATTAAAATAAAAAATAAAACAAAATCATAAAAAAAAAACACAAAATCATAAAAAGAACTCAAAAAATCAAAATGCACAACAAAGAACAAAACCTCTGCCCAGTATGCAAGCCCGACTGCCATCCCTCCCCAACTGCTCTTCCTGTGTTTATGAGTTATGCGGTATAGCTAATAATACTCTACCTTGATTTCTGCATGCCCTACAGCTCCTCATACCTCCCTAATTAACAGTTCTATGGCATAGCTAAGAATACCCAATGTAACTGAATCGCTAGGACGAACGGTGACTGAGAACATCTCATGCCCTAGCACCGACATGTTGACACAACACATAGAACTCACAATGAAAAAGCATTGAGAACCCACGGTGATAGAGAGCTGAAGTGTTGAAGAGGACCAATTTATTCAAATCTGGATCGAGCCTCATCAGGTAATCTTTATTGAGAATGCATGCCATGTATTTGAAGTAATGTCTAAAAAAATTGAATACTGCCTAAATAGTTTCGAGAGTTAATGAATATTGCAACTTTTCCTGATGTAATTTCTCTCAGCACTATCCATACAATTGAGTGAACAATACTCAAAGCTCACAAAACAATGCCTAGTCTTTCTTTATCTAGACCTATGTTTATTTTGGACGATGTATTTTCTAGTTGTAAGTAACCAAGCATTTTTCACATAACGTAGCTCATTTTCTAGGTTTTACGTACTTTTTTTATTACTAGTAAAAAAACTTCTACCAAAAAAACCTCTATCTTGGTAGAAAATTGGATTTATAATTCCCGTTTTTCTTTAAGAAACTCTTATTTTCTAGGAAGGTTCAGTTATCAATTTGTTATATTTCCTAGGATTTATTTGTTTACAATAGATATATTGGGATGTCTTCATGAACTTTTTGCATCTATACGTTAGTGTGTTTTTCATATTTTTTCTTGATGTATCTTATGTATCTCATGTACCTGCTACTATGCCTACACCTTCAGTATTGACCATAGTAACCAGAAACATGATGGCTTTTTTTGTGAGAAATGGCACCTATTATGTCTCAAGACCCCTTTCCTATTATGTGCATGTCAGAGGCCATTTCTCAAGGTCCATTGATTAAAAATGTGAAAAAATTATAGGTTGACATTTATAATTGCATCGGTTGCTATAAAAATAAAGCCAGGCCAGGATTTATTGATTGAGATAGCTTTGTATAAATTTCAATGATTGATAATTTTTTGTACAATGAAGTTAAAATTGAAATATTTTTGCATGTACTTCATACCTTCAGCCTTGGGTAACCTGAATCACTAAAACTTTCTTATCCCCAAGTGGCAAAATATCAAACCCCTGTTGTTTGGTTTGACCCCATTTCGCATACCATTTCCTATTTTGGATAACATAAGTACTGTTCTTTTTCTAAAATATTTCATAATACATATATTACTTTAGAGAACAAATAGATCTAAGTGATTACTCCATTCAAGCAACAGGGGTACCAGTAAAGTCCCCATCTACAGCCTGGACCCGAAGTGAGGAACACAACATGCACTGAGATTAACCTTTAGGAGCAATGCCAGCTCTTGCTTAAAACTTCTCAATTGTCAACCTTCTCTTCTCTACTTTGATATATTTTTCTTTATGTGTTCCTCATATGTGGCTTTCAACTTGGGCATATCAATCTTATGATACACTTCACTGAAGTGAGACGTTCAGGTTTTTACATTTAGAGCAGAGAAAAATGCCAGCCTTCTAGTGTATTTCTTCTAAGTTTGTTTTGGATATGCATCATTGGTTTGCAGTGACTTTGCACACTACTATTGCTGAAGATTTGTGATTTGTCATTATGTGCTTTTGATTTCTACTATTGTAAGCTTATGTTTATCTTAATTCCTGGTTGTAATCTCAAGTGTTTATTAAGAACAAATGCATAGTCTAGGCTGACTAATTCCATACAATAAGATTGAAACACAAACTAGAGTATTTTCTGGCGTAGGTTATTGTATTACATCTCTCTGTAAGTGCATAAAAAAAAATTTGGGAACAAACATTTTTAGGATAGCAGGGCTATTGGATTTCTACAAATAAAGGTGAATGTGTGATTCATTGGTCCTCTCTCTCTCTCTCTCTCTAAGTTGGTTTGTGAGGTCAAATAGAATTATTAATCAGGGGCATGAATGGTTTTGCTTTTCATATAGCATGCATTTGCCGTAATCAACATATTCATTACCAAGCAATTTTTTTGTGAACAAGTAGTTGTGAAGATAAGTTGAAGTTGTTAAAACTACTGCTTGCATAATTTGTTGCTCCAATATTTGGGAAGAACATTGTAAGTTATCGTTTTGAATGTGCAGCACAGAAAAAGGTTGGTTGAATCCCCCGTTGCGGTTTCCTGAAGAACCATGTTGGCATAAGCTTTTGGATCTCATTGGAGATCTTTCTTTATGTGCTCAAAATGGTCACCAAGGACTTCCAATAGCCCACATAATTGCTTATAGTCACTAGGTTTTCAGTTCACTAAGGTAAACATGTTAATAAAAAATTTCGTTTTAAACACCGGAAATTTTCAAAATACCCAAGTACTAAGAATAGTTGGCAGCTGTCATTTTTTAAAGAAAATGGAGAAAATATCTACATATTGATTAATAAATGAGAAATATTACAAGATTAATGTGACAAATTGTGGGTGTAAAGAGTTTGAAGATGAAAACAGAAAAGAAGATTGAAATGATCCAAGGTAAAGATTACAAGGATGAAGATTGGAATGACACAGAGGTTGCTTGATTATAAGAAAGTTTATCTTCAATCAAGGGTGTGACTATCTCAACTAATGCCAGAAATGTTTCCTGAGAATGCTACTTGTTATAATAAAAGTATTGTAGGAAGCCCTCAAAATGTTGTAATTGCATTCTTTGTTGGATGATTTCAAGCTTCAGCCGAAGGCTTATACTTTATAGTGGAGGTAGATTTGCACCCAAGGGACAGAAAACAATATTAAAAGTATCCCATCCGACTTTATGGCAGGTTTCTCAGGTCTGCTGACATTTTATAGGATAGATCAAACAACTACAAAAGCAGTTCAGAGTGTTGGTCAAAGGGTCATTATTGCATTTGTTCTCAGTTTAATGTTTATTTTACGCAATGTAGTAATTTTTTTCTAAGCAGTAAGAACTAAAAGATCAATATTTTTTTAATGTTTAGTAGAGCTTGATTCTTTTGTTTCCAGTTACTAAAAATCTAAGAATCCATTGTAAGAATCTCAACCATCATGGAAGCAGTTCCAACTCCTGCACCAAATATTTTTAGGTGTAGCTCTGCCAATGTGGATGCATATAAGACAACTCTTTTAGCCAGTTTTCATTGGCTCTCCTTTGGAAATCTCCCCATATTTCCATTTTTTCTCTTGGCTTTAAATTTCTATAAGCCTTTGACTGTTGGATTTTAATCTGTAAGCCTTTGACTGTTGGCTTTAAATTTCTTCAAGTCTGCAACATACCTCTGTTATGAATTCAATAGACAGAGTGTGATTGGTTGCTGCAATCCTTAGCTTGCTATTCAAATTTTCAGTTATCTGTATAATTCTAGATTTATCATTCTTGCTCTTTTGAGAGGTTTTCAGTTTTAAGCTACTTAAGGTTTATGAGAGTGCAGATCTATGTTCCACTTTGAACTTCAAACCAAAATTCTGCACACCTTTGCAAAAACATTTTAATAGTCCAATTCAGTACAAGCAATTTTCCGTGGATAGGGTTCAAGATAAAAAAGTAGAATTCGTTCCTTTGTAACAATGAACCAATAAAATTCATAGATAAATTCTGCAAAAAATGTACTTCATTAGCTAAGGCAACGATGAAGTTAATGACCATACCTGTTCAAAGGTTACAAATTTTCCCAAGATTAGTCAAGGACTGTAAGCTAATTCAAGCCTATTTGTCATTTGACCAAATCTAGAACATTTCCACCAATCAGGCATTGAACCATAACAAAAATATTAAAAAGACCTCAACCGTGTTGTAACTTCAATATACTGCTGCCTAACAGGCATCAGTCTTATTACCCCAAACACACAGATTGTAACCCACATATTGTAAATCACACAATATACAGTTGATGTTCACTGCAGTATTTGAATGTGCCACTCTCAGTTTTCCATAAAGCCTAAAAAGCAGTAGTCAATAATCACTACAGCCAGATTGTGGACCCTTGCCCCTAACATAAAGTAGAGTTATCCTACAAGGATAGATTAAAAAAATGAAACTGTCATTATCATGATACCTATTTCCATGTGCCCAAAAGCACCATTACAATTTAAATCTTTGAGAAACTATCTTGGAATAAATTTAAAAATCATTGGATTTACTCTTTAATTCCCTTATCAACAAATCACTTCCATACCATGATTCTTTAATTCCCTTATCAACAAATCACTGCCATACCATGATTCCTAAGATGTGACAAATCACTACCATTACCATGAAAACTACCATATTTGATTATTGCCCATCCTTGTATATCATCTAGGGCACTCATAGCTCTAATTTTCATGGCATAAAAGTAGCATAAATCCATCTTAAGTAGTGACCTATTCAGCTAAGAGGGATCCAATCCAAATACTGATGGTGCGAAGCTGGCAATGCAGTCTTTTTAGACCTCTTAGCTTAAAAGATCGAAGGTTAGTATTTCTTATGCTTTTGTGAGGGGATCTACTTTTGTGTGTGTGAGGGGGAGTTATTTTGCTCTAGGCCAGGGGCAGAAACATAAGTTAAAATATTGTTTTCATTAGGAATAACTGTTTCTGGGCTGGGCATGTTCATTGGCAAATTCTTAACTGCAGCATCAGACTTCTTTGTAGCTGACAGTTCAGTCACAGTAGTGAATTGTGAACCAAATATGTCTCCGCTGGCAGCCACTAAAACAGCTAAAGGAGTTGAACCATAAATTCTCTCAGTAGCAGATGATGTTGAACAAAAAGATTTCATTTGCAGAGCCTCCAATGAAATGAGGCTAGTTTCTTCAACCCGAGTGAAAGGTTTGATAGATCCAATGTTCCACCAGATTGTGCCATATTTGCCAAATTTTGACTTGAAGATGTATGCACAAGATCATACCTCACAGAAGTAGCATTTGATGATGATACAACTGCCACTAAAACTGACGTGTTTGGCTGCTGATGTAAATTAATTGACTGGCCATATGATCCTGCTAGTATTGCTGAGTTGGAATTTAGTTTGTGAGGACTGTTGAAAGCCAAAACAAAGATTCTACAGAAGCCAAAACAAATGTCCAAATGAATACAACACCCTATTATGGATATTCTGGAAACCACAACATACATAAATCCTAGTTGCAGGTCACGTCTTTTATTTTTCATGTCTCTTTCTTTCCAACTCAAGCTACAAGGTACTGAAAAAGATTATTTGAATTTAGGACATTATTGTTAAGTTATCTTTAGTTTGTACAATCTAAACCATATGTCAACATTTATTGAATGATTTTAATCTTGTGTCCTGGCTATGTATCATAGGAGCTGCAATTTTGATATGTTTTTGTCATATCTTAAGGAAATTGAAGTGTGATGCCAAATATTCATTTTTTTTCATTGAATGTAAAGATTGTAGAATCACATATTCAGCTTGGAGAATTATGAACTAGGCAAGAATATGCCCGATGGTTTCTTTCTTCAAATTCACTGTTGTCAAGGTAAAAGTTAACAAAAATATGGTTTTCATCAAAGAACTGAATGTGCAAAGCTTAAACCCATTTTCCCAACAGATTTTCAAGAGGTTTGTATAAACTATAATCTTCTAAATATCACGTGTGCAGAAGTCCAAGCAACAAGGTGTTTCCTTCAGTATACATTGAAGGTGTTACACAACTTGCCTTTGATGATATAACACCACAAAGTCCAGATTTCCCTTATATTCAAGGTTTGAGTTTCTCTATTTATGATTTTGATTGTAGGGATTGGTGATAAATTTCTAATAGTTATTTAGAAACTACATTGACTTTTATGAAAGCTTGATTGAGTTAGGTCTGACAGAAGCAGGGATTATACCTAGTAAGTTATCTAATGATGTAACAGGTAGCATCAGTGACAAAGAGCAGAGTCACAGTTGTAACATGTTTTACCCAGACAGGTAATGCATAATTTTGGCAAGCTTTTTCATCTATTTTTGTGAGCTAGGCTGTCAAAGAAATGCAATAGCTGGATTCATTTCTCACCCACTGGTATTTTTTCTTCCTTCCTACAGTCCTTTATCATGAGTGGACCTGTTGACCTGGAAAATTGTTGTAGAACACAATCACTTACCACAAATCGATAAAAGGGTATGACTGCAATGATAATGAGCCAAAAAAGTGGTTATAGCATGCACTTATATTTTCAAACTTTTTGCACAGATAATAACAAATGTTAATATCAACAATTACTACACAAATATTCATGCACTCTAGATAGGACTTTAAAAGAATGACCTGTTTGCAGTCCAGACATTAGAGAAGAAATCTGGGTTCCTTGATGTTCAGTGAATTCGCAAAGATGCATGGCCTGCTATTTTTATTGATGCTACAGCAGGAGATCAAAGTATTACACAAAGAGCATTTGGTGAGTCAACTTTTACCTGTAAAGGCATAGGGATCTTAGCTGTAAATAGTTAAAATGAAGTATATGAGTCAGTTAGGTTCCTTTCAAGGGGTTCAATTGTGTTTCATTTAATTCCAGAGGTAGAAAGCATGTCCTCTGTGTCCTCTGTGTCCCATGTCATCGTGTCATGTGACTTAGATAAAAAGGAAAACCTGCCCATTCACTATTTCAATAATTTCTGGTCATAAGTAGGATTAATAAATCAGATGGATAGTAAATGAATGAATGTTGTGGGTCAAAATAAACTCCAGTTTTAGTGTAATTGGTAACAAAGTCAGTGTGGGTCATCAATAGGATTCAAGTTCCAAATTTCAAAGACCATCTAGACATAATGGTGAATTAATTCTAGTTATGGACAAATTAAAGACTTCCTCGTGATACAAATCACAAATGAAGGCCCCTAAATGGTCGTTCAATGATGGAGAAATGAAAGACAAAATGGAAAAAATAAGGTGAAAAGAGAGGGCCGCCTTCTGTTAGTCTCCCAGGGCATTTGTGCCTTGCCCAACGAATGGATAATGTTGGCAGCTATATGGGTAGGACAGGCCATGAGTGGCAATGCACCTTTGCATATTTCAGTTAGTCATGGTATTCAAAATGTCATTGATGCAAATAATACAAAACTTCTTTCCAGTATCTATGACATAGCTGGTGCAGCTAAAGCTTTTAAATCTCTGGCTTGAGTGTTCTATAACATAATAGGGTACATGATGTATGGAGGAACCTTTAGAAATGCCCATGAGTATGTGAACAATCCCATAGGTGACAAGCATGGCTCACATGTATAGTGGAGCCTTTGACATGGTATGTAACCTCTTGTTCTTTCCTGCACATAAGGTATGATCCTAAAAATGTGAAAATAAATAACCCAACACATGAGGTCAGCCCAATTCAAAAATTCCAAATAAAAATAAAAATAAAAATTTTCGCAAGTCAGATCCATAAAAATTCATAAAAAATGTGTATAAATAGAAACAATTCGCCTCATTTTGGAGTGTGGAATTTCGAGAGCAGTGGACTGAGATTTTTTGGGTGATTGAGGCTGTGATCTGAGGAAATTAGAAGGAGAAGTCCAAGCATATACACAGAACCAAATGTTTGGAGAAGGATAACATATTTTGGGTTGGTGTTGGAGGCTTTTCTACACATGATGCAAACCCGAATGTTTTGCAGCATGCCCAAATTTTTTGCAGCAGTCCCGAATTTTGTTTGCAGCAACAGACTGAGGTGATCTCGGTGGTGACCAGTGCAGCAAGTGTCTTAAAAAAACAAATTGGGTGTTTTGTTTGTAGTTCTGAGAAAGGAAATTCAGAATACACCAGTCAAAGCATGCATGAACAGCCTTAACTTGGAAGTGTTAAAACAGTCTGATTTCATGCTTGAATGAGGGTGAAGTTTGACCAATATATATAGTCTCGAATTCACATAGTCATCAACAGTCTGAATTTCGTTTTGTGCCTAAATAGTTCAAGTTTTTTATTCCTTTCTCCACCGAAGTTGATTGTCAATCTATGTTGCAAACAGTCCAAGTTTTGACCAGCATATACTTACACAGTCACAAGATTGATGATGCATACACAGTCCTAGTGGTGACACTATTGGAGGCTTATCCATAGTGCAAAGTCCACAATTCAAAATTGCTACTCATTCACATAGTATGAATCGATGTAAGATGCATGATGATGAGACCTTTATTATCATACCTTGAAATGATAAAAGCGGACCTTGATGTGATGATGATGAGAGAAAAATTCCTTGGGTCATATTCTACTGCAGCCATACACATCCCAGTGTTTTCTTCAAGATTAAACAGTTAGGTCCTCTACAGACATGTACACAACCCCACATGTGATCTTGACATGCATTGATCAAGGTCTTCTACAGCGGACCAACACAAACCAATATGAAGATGATGCAAACCTAATACATATTCTATAATGGTGATGAGCATGCAATCCTATGATGATATATGTTTATGATGCTACCCTATACACGATGTACACTGTGATGGTACCCTATATATGATGCATATACTTTGATGATCATGCATACAAAACATGACAGCCCTAGGATGATGATGACTAGAATACACAGTCAAGCCTGAAAGTGATGTCCAGTGGTGAAGAATGCAGTGGCATGTATACATTGTATGTATGTATAGTGAAGTAGAATGTAGTTTATGAACAATGATACATACAATGGTGTATGAACAGTCATGAAGATGCATATGCACACTATGATGTTGATTATTTATGATGATGGT
>LPNX010580199.1:85293-117340 GCA_001517045.1 Pseudotsuga menziesii | reverse complement strand
GGTGAATATTCTAGGCATAGGAATGCAATGAGAGATATAATATAGATTGCAGTGTTTTACCTTTATAGCATCAACTGTAGAAGAAAAGATTGATAGTATTGGGGTTTTACAATTTACTCATCTTATTTATTTTTTTGTCTATTTTAAATTTTTCCTATTTAAATTTTCCTTTTTGTCAAGAATTAGGTAGGAAAAGAAGATGGCTACTAAAAATATATAACAAGGAACATGGAAAAATGAGTAAAGGTTTTTCCATGTAAAAAGTCAACAAAAGACGGTGCCATCACTATAGAGACGGTCAGGCGTGGATACAGCGACGTCCAAGAGTTTAGGCATGGATACAGCGAAGTCTAAGAGTCCAGGCGTGGATACAGCAATGGCTAGGCGTGGATACAACGACGCCTCATTCTTGTTACATAGGATTTTACACCAAAAAGTAAGAAACGTGGAAAACCTCCGTGGAAAAATCCGCGCTTTTGTACTAGTGACAACCTTCAAAGCCTCCTTGAACATGAAATTACACTCAACAAGAAAAATCAATGTGTACAACAGCATGATAAAATATCCACAAATATTCTTGTAGTGATTGAAATACTTATGTGCCCACAACAATTGATAGGAAGCATATACAGGTGACTTATCCTTGTCCCATTGGAATTTCAAAGCTGGGAATGGTTACATGCATAAAATACAATAAAACGAAACTAAGCTCATATAGAACTCAAATTTATTTTCTAGACCCCACCCAGTGCTACACTTATGCAGGAAAACAAACTGTTAGATACTATGTTTTCCCAGTTGAATATGGTACCTTGAGTAGCCACAAAAAATATTATTGGTACCCAAACTATCTTGAAGTGATTTCCATTAGCTCTTTTGAATATCATGTTTAACATTAACGCTATCAATCTTTATGGAGTACAAAGGTTTGCAGTCTCATACTCCCTAGAATTCCTTGTATAAAAGTTCTTTCCTAGGAGCATCACCTTTTTAATGGTTTCCACAACATCTAGATTTTGGTCCTTCAACCATCCTTCATTCAAATAGTTCTAGGGTGTTGGAAACTTGTAGGCCATGGCTACATAGGCTGGTTTATAGGAAACATAACCCTTCCCTTCAGTTATATCCAATATCATCTGTGTCACATCATCCCTGGGAAGTATCCATACTATTACCTCTGAACAAGGGAAAAACTCGGGTAATGTGGCCACCTTCATGATTGTTGATATTTTGATGTTAGAATATATAGGAAAATAATCCAATACAACATCTATAACACTATAAATGGAGATCATCCTATATATTTCACCCCATTTATATTCAGGATCAACACCCATGATAGCTTTGGTGTATTCATAGATAACCTCGACTCAGGTTATTATTTCTATCTCTGGTTCTTCATCTATTTTTTGCGCCTTCTTTTTCTGTTTCTGAGGCATGTTGTTGTGTGGATGATGATCCTATATTCATCATACAAATTAAATTTACTCTATTCACACTTATAAATATCAAACTATATACCGAAATCAACAACAATGTTAACCAGAACATTACCAAATTGTCACAATGAATGTTAAACAGCTTTGATTCTACCCAAACAAAAATGCACTTTCTGTATATGAGGATATAAAATATAAATATTTCAAAGGTGATTTAGACACAAAAATATGGGAAAAATTTTCCCTACGCAAACCCTAAGGTTTTACTACGACCTTACATCTACAGGCATCAATACCAACGATGAAAAAAGAAAAACTTGAAAACACCAGATTGTTAACCCCTAAACTAGGTCTTTTCCCATAGCATAAAATCCCTCCCTGATGCCCCATGGAAAACCTAACCACACTCAACCAATAGCCACAAATGTGCCATACTATGGTGAAGGAAATGAGGGAGTGGTGTAGACAGCGAAACGCTCATTTGCACCCTCCCCTCTTTCTTTCAACGGCTGTCAGAAAATGAATCATGGAGGGATGCAAATAAAAGGAACCAGGGATGGAAAGTGAAAGAAAATGGAGGCCATGCTAAAATGACCCAGGGAAAGCCTCGTATAAATAATATTACCACCGTAGTATTCAAATAAATCCTGCGACACAAGAAAAAAAACTAACCCTATCAAGCCACGATAAAAACAAACGTTAAGCAACAGGATTGGAGAAAAATCCTACTTGGAAACTTCTAAGGATGACCTCGGTGAGTGCAAGATTCATTGGTAAACAAACCAATTAGATGCTGACAGATACTTAGATCCAACTAGAAAACTACGTGATGAACAATGACCGTAAAACAACCTCGACGACTTTTACAAGCTTGAACACAGGTGAAAGGATAGGTTTCGGACAAGAAAACAAAAGCGAGAATATTTCGTCGGATGTGAACTTACTAGCAGATTTGAATGCTTCAAATGTATTATAAATATGTGCGCAAGGATGTCAGGTGCAAATGTCAAAATGGTTAAATCACTTAAACAACCATCGGTCGGTCGAGAAACTAAGATTCGTCCGAATTGGAAAGTGCTATGGGAAAGCATTGGATAAGCTTCTGACTCTGCATCTACAACGTCGGCCAAGAAAACCAGTGAGTTCTTGGAACACTTTGAAAGAAACAGCCGACACAGTAGAATAGAATTTGACAGGGTGTCTGTGGATATTGGAAATGGATAAAATATGAGTGATCTTGTGCATCAAAACGATTCTGAACTAAGCTCCTGGAGCCTTCGGAAAACCTCTTCCGATGGAATAGACAAGAGGACATCCGATACATCGGAAAGAGACTTCAGAACGCTCCCAATAGGGAAAATCAACTGACTAAACCACTATGCACCCGATACATCAGAAAGACTGTCAAGAGTGCATCCGATACAAGGAAAATAGCTTTCATTTTTTTCAAACTTCTAACTCATGGGGCCAATTTTGATGAAAATGTTAGATTTTGAAAGACTTCTAAAAAACAAAAAAGATAAGGGGGGACCCTAAAAACCCAAAAACAAATTGGGGTGGAAGTTGCAGCTACAACAATGGGCAACTGCCTAGCAGACACAGATCTCTGAACAAATGACCTTTGAAACAACAAATTCTTTAATGGTATCCTATTAGATCACTTGATTAGATTTCATTAAGATGCCTAGATTTTTTAGAATACAAGATTTATGAACTTTAAAACATTGATTATGTTCCAAATGGAAAAAGGGAACCAGACTTTCATAGCCTTGATAACTCTTCTGAGGCCAAGATATGAAGTTTTGTTTACCTTTTCCTTTGGATAGTTTCCAACTTAGACACCACATGATTGTAACAGATGGTGAATAGATATATTCATTTGTTCCTCATTCCCATGCCATTTTTCATTCTTTTGATGCTTCTGGACTTTTGTCCTTTTGATTCCTCCATGATTGCTTTCTTTCTAAAATTTGGTTTAGGTTCTTCTATCCATAGTGTCCTTTTGTGTGACAGATATTTTTATTTCAACTCACGGATGGAGAAGAACTTTCAAGCAATCCTATTCAAACTTATTTTTTTCAGTATGTCTTTTGATATATGTTTTCTTCCTAGGATATTTTGACTCGTTTAGCCTTTTGGATTTCATTTGTGGCATGGGATCATTTAAATATAATACAATTGCTTACCCTTCTTCTTGTCCAAGGGTCTTTTTCTTTTAGCCTCCTAGGACAGACTTTAGCGTGAAGTGAATGGAGCCTCAAAATAGTATTCTAGACTTTTCTGACCTTAGTTATTTTTTAGGGATTAAATAGGACTTCAATGTGTTCATAATCTATTTAGATAATCTGCTAATCTTAAAGGATCCTTAATCATTATGTATATGCCAATAGAAAGTAGTATTTGGTGAAATATTTTAGTTTATCTAGAACTCTGATGAACTCCGAAACCCAAAGTTGTGCTGATTTATTGAAACATAAGGTATAGCAAACCAAAAATTACAAGAAATAAAATCTTAAGCAAGTAAAATGTAAATCAAATAGAACTAATCTAAGAAAAATTGAAAACAATCAAAACATTTATTTATGTACAAAGAAAACTTTAAAAACATTAAGAAAAATACGGCTTGGGAACTAAACCATTTACTGGCAAGTTCTCTTCCCACTCCTGTAAATATTTCAATTTGTAAGTTGAGGGGCCTAACTTTTATGCAATCTGAAAAGGGCCTATCCATAATTGCTGAAATTTAGTGTGCTTTCCCTTCTCATCATTCGGGTGATCCCACTTAAGAACAAAATCAGCTACTTCAAATTCCCTTTTCCTGGCTTTGTTCTTATCAAACCATCTCTTCACCAGCTCTTGTTGATGTTTAAACCTCTCTCTTTCTTTGGATCTAGACTCCTCTAACGTTAGTAGCTTATGGATTCATATTTACATAACTTCATTAGCAGTTCCCCTAGAGTCTTGGGCTATTTTAGAATATGGTAATAGAATATTAGGAGGTAGGATAGCTTCTTTCCCATAGATGAGACTGTAGGGTGACACACCTAAGGAGTTCTTGGGTGTGACTCTATCAACCTAGAGTGCATTAGGAAAAGCTAGATTCCAACTCCTTTAATTTTCTATGACCATTTCTTCAAAATCCTAATGAGGTTTTTATTTGTATATTCTACCAAACCATTTCCTTGCGGATAGTAGTTAGCAGAATAGTGTAGCTTAATTCCTTTTTCATTTAAAAATGTAGTCAATTTAATAGATGAAAAATATGGAGCATTATAAAAAACTAGGGAAATTGGTACCCCAAACTTGGTCATAATATGGTCTTGCAAGAAGTCCAAAACTGTATCTTCATTCACTTTTCGTAATGGAATGGATTCTACCCATCTTGTGAAATAGTATGTTGATGTCAAGATGTACTTATGTTGCAATGAAGAATTTGGATTGATTTCTCTGATAATGGCAATTCCCCATTGCTCGAATGGTTTTGAAATAACAACTGGCTTCAAAGGTCCTACTACCTTTTCTTGTCTCCCACTGCTCCTTTGACAAGTATAACATTTCCTAACATGAGCGTGGGAATATTTAAACAAATTTGGCCAGTAATACCCAGCTCTTAAAATCTTGTGTGCTGTTGTATCTCCCGAGAAATGACCTCCAGCAGGTCCATCATTGTAATACCTCAGTTTTGACCCCGTTTCCATTAAAAGGTACATGATGTATATTTTGTAATTAATTGTGGTGTGGAGCTAAAGGAAAAATACCCACCATTGATTTGGTTATGTATGTCTCAGAAATATGGATCGTTGCCGATGGTATATCGTGCTATTTGGCACATTATAGTTTTGGCATCATGTAAATATGCACATCAATTAAAATAAACCTACATCCAGCTACGACGGTGAAATGTTAAATGAAAAGGGCATGATTCCTAAGGTTAAGAGGGGGGATTTTCTAAATTATGGGAACCATTAGGAGTTTGCCATGCGTCAACCACCCACAAAAATTCTTCTATTTTATTAGTTGGGAGCAGTTATGGCTGGGGAGTGGTGGGTGGTAGGACTGCCAGTCTTTGCCCCACATACACTCCACCAGCAAGCTCATTCTTCCTCACGCAGAGGGCATGGATATGGTTACCACACAGGGGCTTCACTTGTTGACCAATATCCTATCATGTTAGTTCATATTGTGGGTTTTAAAATTACAAAAAATAAAACCAATATATTGCAGGTATTGGGGGGATGAGGGGTTTAAGGTGGGGGTGGGTAGGGTGGTTTATAAGGATTGAGGTATAAAAAGGGGTGGGGAGGAGGTTTTAAGTATTGGGAGGGGGTTTCAAAAAAAAGAGTTTGGGTCAATATCTCTTGAAATTAAGGGTATTCTTTAATATCCCACGATTGCACGTGCTATGTAAGAGGTTCACTAAGTGAAGTCCCCATGGGTTACCACTCTCTCCACTCTTGCACTTGTGGTTTTTCTCTTGACCATCTCATGCATGTATGGGTTCTATTCTCCCTTCTCTCACCGATTACTGGTATCCATGGTTCTTCATGGAGAGATTGACTGTGTTCTTCCCCCTGGCCTATGAAGAGGATCGATTTTCCTTTTGTATTATTGAACTATGTGTATGCGTGTTACCCTCATGGTTTTGTGGTCTGCGTCCCTGTTTTTCCCCTGTCCAATATTGAGAATTGAACTTCTCTCCCATTTTTGGGCTGTGTAAAGTTTCCATGGCTTAGCCATGAGATAGGTTGTTGTTCTACCTCTAAAACTATGGATTGTTGTGGTTTTCCCCCACATTGTTCATTGTTGTGAATGCAATAATATTTTGGGTGCCACTGAGTTGTTTTTGCCACCTAGGGCCAAGAACAAATCTAAATTGTCCTGTCTCACCTGAGCTGTGTGCACCCTTTTGTTTGGGTTGTCACCCTATTATCTTGATTTTCTTCACAGAGATATGAGCTGTTTGTTTTAATGCAGTATGCAATGGTTGGTATTCATATTGTTTAGAGCATGATTAGAGGCTGGGTATGCTTGATAAACCTGGTGTTGGGGAGCCACTTAGATAGAATTAGACTGATGGATTTCTTCTCCACAACCCTTGAAGAGTATTGGAAAGGGAAGTCAGGGCCTGAGGGACTGCGAAGCAGAGAAAGGAATGATTCCTGGTGTTGGGTGTGTGGATGTCTTAGAGGTTAGGTTAGCTGATGTAGGTGTCCTTATTTCTCCATTGAGACCAACAGCTTAGCATTTATCCTTTCCTAGCTCCTTGACAGCTTGAAAAACCCAACTGTGTTGTCTTGGCTGTTTTGTGTAACCTTGGCTATGTGTAAGCCTACTTTGACCCCTATTCCTTGGGGAATCATGCCCAACTCGGGGGTGACAGTGTTGCTGAGAGATTGATGAGCACATTGGCCTATGGTTGGGTGGAACATTGTAGTGACATAGCTGGTTGCGGGATGAGATATTTATAAGATAAGTGTTCTTGTCCATTTTGCTTCTGCATTTACTTTTACTGCTCAATGTCTAATGAATCATGATGAACATGTTGATGCTGGAATGTATATCTTGCTTCCACTGTATGTTGGGTAACTATGCATCCATGTATGTTTTATGCATCATAGCATATTTTATGTTTTAAGCATTTTATTTCATCTTTATATGCATGTTCTTGTTCATGGGGCTAGTTTCCAAGAGGTTTATGATGGTTTGATAGCTTCCTCTT
Source organism: Pseudotsuga menziesii (assembly GCA_001517045.1). Lineage (NCBI taxonomy): Eukaryota > Viridiplantae > Streptophyta > Pinopsida > Pinales > Pinaceae > Pseudotsuga > Pseudotsuga menziesii. Next base: position 110,182 of record LPNX010580199.1, on the reverse strand, counting down.
CGTCAGTCGAAGGGTCGGGGATGTTACAGTATGGTATCAGAGCCAAGGTTGTAGCATGGGCCTGAATGGGCAATGAAAGGTCAGCTAGCAGAGGCAGGTTTCCTTCTGCCCAATAGAAATCAGAAGAAGTCTATGCATGACTAGAGAATTTGGAAAATTTCTCTAAGTATTGGGATCATCGGATCATTGAAGGACCTAGTCTGAAGTCCCGCCGATGCATCAGATCACCTAAGAGGAAGGCCGCTTGATGGGAACCACATAATAAAAATTTGGGGAGTTTTTCTAAGTGTTCAGGCTCTCGGCCATTGGAAAACTTAGTGGGATGCACCTCCAACGTAGTGGAAGTTCTAGTCGGAAGGTGCTCCGATGCAGGCCACCAGCGGATGGCGAAAGGTGTGAAATTCATCGAAATCCATCAGCTGATGATCGCTGCAGTGTGAGTGCATTTAGGAAAAAGGGTTTCCGATGGCGCTGGAAGAAGGAAGATGTTGAAGCACTGAAAAGTTGGCAAGAATTAGTGGAAAGGAGAGCCAACATACTCTTTTGCTGAGACCATCAGTGAAGGTTTGATTATGGATCAACGACTATTAGTTGAAGGCAGAGCTGCAACGGTGGGAGATAGAAGATGAAACCGCCGAAACATCAACAGAAAATAGGTGATGGAGGTGCCGACACAACGGACGAATAAAGGAAGTTTTCACCAAAAAATATTATATATGGAAATCATCAGTGGAATTTAGTTTATTTGATCGACGAAATTTAGAATTTGAGAGTGCTGATACATCAAAGGAGATCCCTTGAAGATTGCTGAAATGACAGAGAAAATTAAAGGATGAAGGCGTCGATGCGGACGAGGAAGAAGATAATTTTCAAAATTTTGTCTAAGCGTTGACCCATCAGTGATCGGTAGGAGTTAGTTGATTGCATCACCGATGATTAGATGATTGGAGCACCGATTGGTGGAAGTTAGTTGACGAAACTGCCGAAACGTCGTCTCACTTAGTCGGAACCATCAGCGAAATTTAGATGATGGGACCACCGATGAACTATGTTGGAAAATATTAGTTGTTGGAATAGATAATGACTAGAGGATGGGATTGACAATGAATAGAAGATGAAGCTGCTGAGGCTAGTGAAGTCAATCGGCAAATATTAGTTGAAGGAAGAGCCGATGCAAAGAAGAAATTTCAAAATTTTTTCTAAGCGTTGAACCCATCAGTGATCAGTGGAAGTTAGTTGTATTGGTCGCAAATGAACATCGAAAGGAGTTAGTGGTTCATGCGCCCGCCCTTGCAGAAGTATAGAGCACTAATATTTCGATGGATAAATTCTGACTGCCAATGCCATAATAGTTGTGCTTTAGATCATCGATAAAAAATTATTAGTGGATTTCATCGCCGATGTGCAGTGGTTAGTCCTTTCGACGACCGATGGGGTATTAGGGTCTGCAGAACCTGTAGTAAGATCAATGTATGCCGTTGTGGAGTCTTAGAGAACTAGATGCCCGATGGGTAGAGGATCCAATTTTTGACATACTGGCATCACTGATAAAGATCGAAAGATTAGAAAACTATAGACCTGAAACAACAAAAAATATTAGTTGTTTGATTGCCGAGGGATTCCCTTTGGTAGCACCGATAAAGTCCATAAGAGTATATGAACAGACCACCGATACCAAAAGAAGGGTTAGTTGTATGGCCGCTGATGAGCAGTGGAGGAAATTAGTCTTTTTGACTACCGAAATGTCAGAATGTTAGTTGGAAGGAGATTCGATTAGGAAAAATAAATTTTGGGTTTTTCCAGAGGGATTTGTTCGTGATTTTTAACTGTTTTTCAATGGATTTTTCAGCAGTTTCAGGGATGAAAAGGAAGAAAATCCTAAGTGGCTGAATCAATTCAGACCAAAATACGGTTGAGTGTTTTGAATAAATTTGATGAATATCACCATTTTAGAAGTGGTGTGGTTTTCACACCCGAGGTCAGAATGAAGCATGTGGGTAGGCATTGGAAATCCTATCCAGCAGGGAACAAAGGAGAATCACCAAAGTTTGAATGTGGTGCTGTAAAGTACTAGTGATTGCTTGATGGAGAAATGTGCTACTATTAACATGGACAAATCCAAGAATTGCATGCCTAGAGGTAGCAAGACCATGAAGTCAAACCAGCTATTGTGTGGAAGAGGAGTTCCATGCAAGGATGAGGGACTTGAAAAGGGAAATTTCCTTATACCCTGTCTTTCTAATTATGATTACAAGTTTTATACATGAAATGTATGAGGATATGCCTTGCATGCATAGGATATTACATGTTTGTAAGAATAGTGATAATTATACATTTATAATGAGCCACTAATGATAATTATTGAATTGGTGTTGTAATTAGTGGAAAAACCAATGACAACATGGACATGGCTGAATATGTTGTTGATGCTGACGAATGTGACTAGTGACCCCATGGCGAAAGGGATAAGGAAACAAGTATGGAATCAAAAGTTGGTGAGCAAATTCTACAATCTCCTGCAAAGGACCAACCAAACTGGTAATGTCAAGGGTGTGAGTAGGACCCATGAAGGTAAGAGTTTAATTATAACAATTGCGTAGAGTGGTAAAATAAAGAGGTCTCATACCATGTGGGTATTTGAATTTTATACTGCATTCATAGAGAAAGGTGTCATGCCTGTATTATGTTGTTATGAGCTTAGTAGCCCAAGGAAAGTAAGCATTGATGATCTTGATTATAGTCATGCATTTTATATGAAGTATTCATGGCTAGGCCATGCATGGTATGTTTGAATGCATAGTATTCCTGAATAAATGCAAGGTAGCATTGAGTGGGTATGCATTAAAAGATTTTATAAATCTTGTAGTTATGCATTGAATGGATGCATATGAAAAGTATGAGTAAATGTTGTAGATATGCATACATAAGTATCGGTGCAAATGTTGCGATGCAATGCATGAATGCATAGAGATAGTGCATGAGTTATTATGAATAACTAATGGCTGAAATGATGAATTGATGACAATTCTGAAACCATTTCAAGAGATTTTATGAATGTAGGATAGTGTTGAAATATTGTAACTTCGAAGAATATTCTATATGTATATTTTTTTGGTCCTCGATAGTCCTACCAAGAGAACCACTTGTACTACATTGTACCCTGATGCTCCTAATCGGAAGAACTAATAAGAGTCATGAGGTAGTCCCCTCTAATTGTAAAGGTGGGTCATTAGTGTTGAAATATTGTAACTTTGAAGAATATTCTATATGTATCTTTTTGTGGTCCCCGATGGTCCTACCGGGAGAACCACTTGTATTACATTGTACCCCGATGCTCCTAATCGGAAGAACTAATAAGAGTCATGAGGTAGTCCCCTCTAATTGTAAAGGTGGGTCATTAGCACTCCAGTGTGGTTACTTGAGCCTACATGTGTAACTCGAGCCTACATGATTTAACTCAAGCCTACATGTCAAGTGAGTTAACTTAAGTGAACGAATGAATATAAATAGAGGTGTAGTGCTCCTCATTTGAGACACACACACTCACTTGAGTAGCGCACTTGTGGAGGAGAGAAGTAGTTGGAGAAGGAGGAGGATCAGGCTTTGATCTCCTTGTTGGTTTTATCATTTACCTTCTTGGGGCATCTATATTGAGGAAGCTTTTGCTGGGTTTTTCCTTTTAGGGTTTTCCCAAGATAAATCTGTGTTGTTCTTGTAATATTGTTTATTTCAGTGATCCTGTTTATATTCTTTTGTTATGAAAATGAAATGAAATACTAATGTATTATCTAAGCATATGAAAATTTAACATGGTATCAGAGCCACCCTGAATAGGACAGCTTTCACAAGGAAAAATAGCTCTCCCTCTCTCCGTGGAAGAAATTAGGGCTTCCTGCTGAAGAGGAATTTTTGAGTGAGACTGGCATAGGATTTATCTCCTCATAAAAATCGAATTTTAGAGACCTGGATCAATATTTTTGGTTGGGTGAAACTCCGGGAAAGTCAAACCCTAGTTTGACCCCAAGCTAGAAAAAACCCTAAATACTAAAACTGCTAAGTTTTGGTAAATTCACTATATCCCGAGATTAGCGAAGGTTCACAAACTGAAAATTTCAAAGGCCCAAGATAAACTCCTGATGTATACTGTGTCCAAAATTCAGCCTCATATTATCGATATTTTGGGAGATATGATCCCTCCACGTTAGGGTTCCAGCCTCTTCCAGAATTCATCCCTAAACCGGACACCTGGGGACAATTGCTATAGCTTGGGATACAGAGGGCCAAATTGAATTCCTGAAGATGTTCCAGAAATATCACGGACTTTACTTTCTGTGGTCTGAATTTCAGAACCAGAAGATGAAACAGTGACACGTTGAAGTCCATACAACTTTGCTATTCTGAACAGTCCTGTAACAGGTCACCGTGGGAAAAGGATCATAAATCCCAACTGGTGAACTCAATTATGATGAAACATGTGGTGTTGGATCAGGGACATGCAATGTTACCTTAGAATGAAATTTCAGACACATAGGAGTATTAATTTCAGAGATATCACAGAAACAGTGACAAGCATTTCTGCAGAAGAAATTGGAAAACTAGGGCTTCCTGTTCCGGGAGCTTCCCTCCAATGTTTTCAGAAAAGGAGTACATTAGACAGCTCCATTTGAATATATCTATCTTTATATCCAATCAGATCTTAAATATTCTAAGTTTTGAAAATTAGGGTTTCTCTAACAAACCCCAAATCAGCTAGCTCTGGAAGCAGGACGGACACCTCGAATCAGTAAGATCTAATCTTTTGCTATTTGCATTTGAGGTTCTCATTTCAAAGTGATCTATCACATAAGCTTGATGAAAATATTGGTAAAGTCAACAAATTTCAAGCATGGAAGTATTTGATCTCTCTAAAGAAAATGAATTGGACACCTACATAATTAGAGAGCTTCCAGTTCCATACGGAGATGAGGCTCAAAGCCTTACACAAGAAGAACTTGATCAAGGCCAAGAAGATCATTGTTGATTCAATCACAGATCAACTTGTACCACAAGTGTGTTCCCTAAAGGCACCGAAGATGTTTGATTCCTTGATCAAGCTATTTGAAAATAAGAACTTAAATCAGAAGATGGCTTTGAGAAAACAGTTGAAGAATGTGAAGATCCAGAATGCAGAACAACTTGAAGCGGTAGAAGAAGAAGTGGAGAATGCAGAAGTGGTGATAGCCACCTTGAATGGCCTCCCACGATCATGGGATTCATTCATGAAAATAATTTATGCTAGAAGGAATTAATTTCTTTCAGCTCGACTCATAAGAAGAGAAGAATAAGATGGGAGCAATTGAAGATAAAGCTCTCACCATTCAAAGAAGATCCCTCAAGCGATGAGGAATATGAAGAACTCAATTCTTGAAGAACCTCTTATTCATCTTGTCATTTGGATAAGAAATGATGATTTCATGAATGAAGAAGATGATAAAGCAGAATCATCAAGATGGAGTCTACCCATGAAACAAATAAAAGATAAGTATTCAATTGTCATTTCATGATATTGTTTTGTTATACATTTGATTATATTCAGTTGATGTGTTATGCATGATAGATTGTTTGCATTAATGACTGTATACTACTAATATGCATGTGATGGGTAAGTAGCTCATGGTGCTATACAACTCTCCATTGCTACTTATCAAACCTCTTTGCTGACATATTGGATTAGTGTAAAATATCAATGATGTCATGGTAGAGATGGAAGGCATCTAGAAAGTTTATGTGAGATATGGATGAATGTTGTATTGTCTAAACAGTTGCATACTGCATAAGAATTTTCTGTTTTATGAAATAGTTCTAACCATAAAACTGGTGCATTTGAGTTGTAGGAAAGGTCCTGTACAACCTCCTACAAGAAAAGAAGGATGAGACTTGTTCCAAATAACAAGTGATGACAATTCAAGATTCACTCCAATAAACATGAATCTGAAGCTCCCAGGGTCAGAGACACCATGACGGAAGAAAGAGCTTCAGAGAGCGATAGATCCACCTTGAAGGATGAAGACCACCATGGGTACAAGAGATAACTCAAGATGAAGAAAATAATGCTATGAAATAAGCTATGATCAAAGAATAACAGTTGATCATGGGGAATGATGCATACGATATGATTTCGACACATAAAGGGAAGTACACATTATCTTCCATATGGATCTACAAGAACAAGTGTACAAAGCAAGTTTTGTGATTTGCCTCAGAAAGAATAGAGTATGACATGACATACTCTATTGACCAGTATATATCAAGCCGCAGAACCACCTGTATAGAATGAAGAGGGAAGATGATACTCCACTTCAGGGGGAGTGACTACAAAAAATTCTATCTGAGTTCGACATGGTTTGACATGATGGATAGCTTTGTGATGGATTGATACTTTACCAAGAGTAAAGTGGGTTCCAAACTTCAAGGTTGAATGCAAAAGACCAGGATATGTTAATGACCTGAGAAGACAAACTCATATAAGATGTTATGATACTAGAATGATGTTTGGGATATAGTACTCAAACCAGAAAGCAAGAATGTGGTATATTCCAAATGGATTTGAAAGAAAAGATATGTTGTTGATAGAAGTAAGGTAAGACTTGTGGCTAGAGGTTTAATTCTTAAGAGACACTTACTCTAGGAAGCAAGGTACACTTCCTTCAAAACTATCATGATAGTTTCTTCCATGATGAAGTAAAGACAAGCCTTCCTTAATGGTATGATTGAGGAAGATTTTACATTGAATAGTCACGAGGATTTGAAGTTGAAGACAAATGGAATTAAGTATGCACATTGAAGAAGGCCATCTATGGCCTGAAACAAGCTCCCAGAGCTTGGTATGGGAGAATAGATAGCTTCCTGATGAGCATGGGATTTTCCAAGAGTAAAGTCGATCCTAACCTTTCCTACAAGGTTGTAGAATATGAACCTGTCATTCTATTACTATATGTGGATGACTTATTCTTGACAGGGAATGAGAAACAGATCACAGAAAGAAAGAAGAAACTAGCAGAAGAATTTGAGATGAAAGACCTTGGGTTAATGCATTATTTCCTAGGTCTAGAAGTATGGAAAAGTTTAGAAGGAATATTTCTCAACTAGGGATATTGAAGAGATTCAATATGTTGGAATGAAAATTCATGGCCACACCCATGGACTCAACCTAAAGATGTTAGTTGATGACTCATTAGAGTTAGTGAATGTGACTCACTACAGATAGATCATTGGCTCATTGAAGTACTTAACAAATACTAGACTAGGCATTTGTTTTGCTGTGAACACCTTAAGTCAATATCTTGTTCAACCAAGATGGGTTCACCTAGTAGCTGCAAAACATGTGATGAGATATCTGAAAGGGACTAGACTTTGGTCTATACTATGATGGTAGCAATGAGTATAGATTGTATGGATACACAGATGCATATTGGGCTGGAAGTATCTCAGATAAGAAAAGCACATCAGGTAGATTCTTTTGTTTGAGGTCTACTATGAGTTCATGGTTTAGCAATAAATGGTCTAGTGCTTCTCTTAGCATGGTTGAAGAAAAATACATAGCAGATTGCTCTACTAAGTTGTGAAGCCATATGGCTTCAGAAGCTGATATCAGGTCTCTTTGACCTAAAGATGGATACTAGAATGATTCTATGTGATAACCATAGTTGTGATGACAAAGAACCCTATGTTCCGATGTAACACATAGAAATCCAGTATTTCTACATACAAGATAAGATGTAGATGATGATACTTTAGATGCAGATGATGGTGATTAAGTATTTCTATACTGAATATAGAGATGATGATGTTTCAGTATTCCCATACTGAAGATATAGATGATGATGATTTCAGTATTCCCATACTGAAGATATAGATGATGATGATTTCAGTATTCCCATACTGAAGATATAGATGATATTTCAGTATTCACATACTGGAGATACAGATGTTGATAGTTTAGTATTCACATACTGAATATGTAGATGCTGATGGTTTGGATGATGATGTACTGATGAAGCCTCTGCCTCGAGTAGAGTTCAAACACTTTTCTAGACAAGCTTGGTGTTGTTCGGAAATACCTTCCTCGAAAGGGGGAGTAGTGATGTTGCAGTGGGAATGTATCATCCCTAGTAATTTGCCCTAAAGTGATCCGAAGACCTCAGTCCTCGAGAATGAAGAGGGATTGTATCATCCTGGGACATTTGTCCACAATAGATCTGGTGACCTCTGTCCTCGAGAACATGGTGGGATTGTATCATCCCTGGGCACTTTCCCTAAAGTGATCCGGAGACCTCGGTCTTCGAGAATGAAGAGGGATTGTATCATCTTGGGACATTTGTCCATAATAGATCTGGTGACCTCGGTCCTAGAGAACGTGGTGGGATTGTATCATCCCTGTGAACTTTCCCTAAAGTGATCCGGAGACCTTGGTCTTCAAGAATGAAGAGCGATTGTATCATCCCAGGACATCTATCCATAATAGATCCAGTGACCTCGGTCCTCGAGAATGTGGTAGGATTGCATCATCCTTGTACATCATCCTAAAGTGATAGGGACTGATTCTCCCGTAATCAATCCGGTGGCTTCGGTCCTCGAGAATGTGGTAGGATTGCATCATCCTTGGACATAGTCCTAAAGTGATAGGGACTGATTCTCCCGTAATCAATCCGGTGGCTTCGATCCTCGATAATGTGGTAGGATTGCATCATCCTTAGACATAGTCCTAAAGTGATAGGGACTGATTTTCTCGTAATCAATCTGGTGGCTTCAGTCCTCGAGAATGTGGTAGGATTGCATTGTCCTTGGACTTAGTCCTAAAGTGATAGGGACTGATTCTCCCGTAATCAATCTGGTAACTTCGGTTGTTGAGAATGTGGTGGGATTGTATCATCCCTGGACTTTAAGTCCAAAAGTGATCCAAAGACTTTTTTGTCTTTGAGTTGTGGATTGCAGGTTGTTGCTGATGATGATGATGCTGTACTGATCAAAATATTAGAGTATGATGATGATGACATACTGATCGAAAGATCAGAGTATGATGATGATGACATACTGATCGAAATATCAAAGTATGATGATGATGACATACTGATCGAAAGATCAGATTATGATGATGATGATGTACTAATCTAAAGATCAGAGTATGATGATGATGCACTATGATTATGATGTTTCTGATTGAAAGATCAGAGTATGTTGATGATGTTTCTGATCAAAAGATCAGAGTATGATGATGATGTTTCTATGTTGATGATGTTTCTGATCGAAAGATCAGAGTATGATGATGATGTTTCTGATCGAAATATCAGAATGTGATGATGATTATGATCGACAGATTAGAATATGATGATGATGATGTTGCTGCTGATCGAAAGGGAAAAGTGTTGATGATGATATTGCTGATCGAGAGGTCAAAGTACTAAAGATGTTGCTGCTGATCGAAAGTTCAAGGTGCTGAAGATGTTGTTGCTGATCGAAAAGTCAAAGTGCTGAAGATGTTGCTGATCGAAAGGTCAAAATGCTAAAGATGTTATTGCTGATCGAATAGTCAAAGTGTTGAAGATGTTGCTGATCGAAAGGTCCAAGTGCTGAAGATGTCATTTGAAAGATCAAAATGATGAAGATGTTGCTGATCAAAGACTGAAGATGTTGCTAATGATGAAGACTGAAGATTGAAGATGAAGACTACATGATGTTGAAAAGCTTCCAATGATTTATAGATGTGTTACCCTGCTGATGTTGATGATGTCCCCTATCTCTACTCTTGTTGTTGTTGATGTTGCTGTAGAATACCCTTCTCGTTAAGGGGGAGTGTTGAAATATTGTAACTTCGAAGAATATTCTATATGTATCTTTTTGTGGTCCCCGATGGTCCTACTAGGAGAACCACTTGTATTACATTGTACCCCGATGCTCCTAATTGAAAGAACTAATAAGAGTCATGAGGTAGTACCCTCTAATTGTAAAAGTGGGTCATTAGTGTTGAAATATTGTAACTTCAAAGAATATTCTATATGTATCTTTTTGCGGTCCCCGATGGTCCTACCGGGAGAACCACTTGTATTACATTGTACCCCGATGCTCCTAATTGGAAGAACTAATAAGAGTCATCAGGTAGTCCCCTCTAATTGTAAAGGTGGGTCATTAGCACCCCAGTGTGGTTACTTGAGCCTCCATGTGTAACTCAATCCTACATGATTTAACTTGAGCCTACATGTCAAATGAGTTAACTTAAGTGAACGGATGAATATCAATAGAGGTGTAGTGCTCCTCATTTGAGACACACACACTCACTTGAGTAGCGCACTTGTGGAGGAGAGAAGTAGCTAGTGAAGGAGGACGATCAAGCTTTGATCTCCTTGCTGGTTTTATCTTTTACCTTCTTGGGGCATCTATATTGAGGAAGATTTTGTTGGGTTTTTCCCTTTAGGGTTTTCCCAGGATAAATCTGTGTTGTTCTTGTGATACGGTTTCTTTCAGTGATCCTGTTTATATGCTTTTGTTAGGAAAATGAAATGAAATACTGATGTATTAGCTAAGCATATGAAAATTTAACAGATAGTAAGTGCATGAAGAGGGTAGTCATGATCGATTGGCTACTAGAAATGCTCTATGGAAGGGCAAGGTGGTACAATGATACGCTTGTGCAGTAAGGAGTATCTGAACATTTCATTTTGGCATAAATGATGTGACCTTGCAAGTTTTAGTAGGATAATGATTGTGTGAAGAAAATGAGTTTTGATTATATTGATGTGATTAACAGCTGGGAGTGTTTGAATTTTATAAAATCTGAAAATGCTTCAGTGATTGTTGCAGCAATGAAAAAGTTATATGCATCAATAATTACTAAGTGTTTGGTTGACTGAGGTTCAGGTTTCGGGTAGATTGTTTGGGGAATGGCAATTTGGGTAAGACCATGACAAAGGCCGAAATATACCATGTGAAAGAGCCAAACCTTATGAGAAGAGTCTCATGGCTATGAAAATATTTTTGTATGCATGATGGGTTGTTAAATTTGAATTGTAAGTTTCAGATTTAAGAAATTGCTGACAACTACTAATCACTATTGGCTTGCATAAGATTGTATCAAGAGGACACATTGTAAGTGGGTATTCATGTTATGCTAGTAAGCATAAAATTATAATGGGAATAGTGGTGCTGCTTACAAGAGACCCACAATTGAGGATCACCTCATTGCCAAGAAAATCAATTTCTGTAGTAAACAGAGTTGCAAATTCTCATTGAATTTAATTACTAATGACATTGCTTGGTTATGGAACAATCAAATTTGGATTGTATTATCAGATAATGATTGACTGTTTGGCTATTTGATGAATGTGCCAAAGGTACACACTACAGGAAGATCATGTGTGATGGCCTGTAGGAGCCAAACTTCATGGGAAGGTTTTCCCTTATCTTGGAAATGGGTTTCGGGTGAAACTCCATTGGACATTTTGGGAATGTCTCATCTGCACTGCATGTTTGGTAAGCAACATGAGTGAGATGGTATAGGTTATGTCGGTAAGACATGTGTGGATATAAAATGTAAAGAGGAATTGGGATGGAAAATTGAGGGACTGTCAACTCAGAGAAGGGAGCCCCCCCATTCCTCTTTAACAAAGGAATACTGCATCGGCAAATGGATAAGTGTTCTATGACCCTAGCTAAGAATATGAATGTCAAATTATTAAAATTCCATATGCAGAACATGTTTTCATTTTTTTTCCATGATGACTGATTGCTTGAGTATGAACAAGGCCTACATGGCACACACCGGAAAAGGGTGCACACTTTTTCGATGTCGAATCATGGAAGGGTTTTCAATATTGATTACACCCTAGGGAGTGGACGCACTCCTAGTGTCTCAATAATTGATAGTGAATGATGTGAAGTATGATTATAGTTTTAGAGCAATAACGCTGATGAATTTGCTTATATTGCTTGTGTTGTCAAGCTAAACAGATGTAGTCTGGTGTTGTACACTAAATGGAATTAGAGCTCATGGCTGGAAATGAATCCTAGAAATGGTCATTTACTATTGATATAAGTGCATGTGTTACTGTTGATGGCTTGATAAACCTAACAGTGTTGGCTTGGCTGATGATTGGTTGTTGATATAAGTGCATTGCTGATATAAGTGCAGGTGATTTGTTGACGGTCTGATAAACCCAACTAAAGGTTGGCTTGACTGTGCCTGATATATATATAAGGATGTTGTGAGGTAGCTTGCATGCTGGCCTAACATCCAAGTCCATAAATGATCCCAAGGCTTGCAAAGCGAAGCAGGATCCTATGGACCAGTGAGGAAATGCACAATACACATAATTATTGGATTATTTTGCAATTCTTGCTTATGAATATGCATGTGTATATGATTTTGTTATGATGTTTTAAGCTCTTGTTTAAGAGGTAAAAACCGATGGGAATAAACTAAACATGTGAATCTATTCAATGTTTGAATATAGGTATCACTGGAAGTGAAGACTACGAAAGCATCCTAGAGGTGCATGTGGACATGTGACTGTCCTGAAGAGTTCAAAATGAGCAGTAATGAAAAAGGTGCTACTGAGGCTGTGAAGGTCCTAGCAACCGAGACAAACCATGTGGGGAGGACCCATGGTTGAGAGGTCTGAAATAGACCAGAGACACTAAGTGTCATGACCAAGAGGGATTGGTCCATCATTCACAGTGAAGTGAAAGAGGATGAGAGCATGAAAAGCCACAGCAGTGGTGTGGGTTCTAGGATAGAACAAAACAAAGAGGGGAAAAACTCTTGCTTCTCTCTCTCTTTCCTTTATTATTATATATATATATATATATATATATATATATATATATATATATGCATTGTGAAAACAAAAGACTGTTGAATGCATGTATGACTGAAATTGGAATGTGTGTATTTACTTAAAGTAAATTGTAAATGTTGGAATGGTTAATTCCCTGCCCAAGAATGGACATGAGTGAGCTCATGTGCCTGTTGGGAAGGCATGCAAAATATGAAAGTTTCCTTGATGAGACTTGTACTGTCATGCCAATTGGGCAATTAATTAACTGATTTTAGCACCTATATTATGCTTGGTTTGATAGAATTTCAATGGTGCATTTCATAGGTGAGAAAAGTCAAATCCAGTGGTGCACATTGATCATGGAAGTAGACCAAAAGCTACTAGACTTGGCTGGAAGTCTCCTTCAAACGATTTCCAGGACCCAAGAGAATCTTAGAGAGATGCTCAAGATACAGAAAAGGCAGAATGAGATGAACCACCATATTTTGCAAGACTCTATTGGTTTGCAAAAGGAGGTGAAAAGTATTCTGGGAGCAATCCGTAAAGGAAAGGAAAGTGGATCAATGATGGGACATTCATCCAATCAATCCATTAAATAATGTTCTAGGTGTTGATGTAATTGCAACTTCGGAATGTATTCACCTGTATTTCTTATCTATTGTAACCCGATGTTCATTCCGGGATGTATTGTAATGTATTTGAGTCATGTCATACCCTGATGTTTATTCCGGGAAGTTTCTATAATGAGAAAGTCATGTCAAGTCATTGTGGGTAACCCTCCTATTGGTCAAGGATTAAAGTCCCCACAGTTGTGGGGCCCTTAGGTTATTAGACTATCCTAGTGAAGTTGACCATAGGTGAGTCATTGTAAGTTGGGGCAATAGTCCCCACCATTGTGTTACCCTCCTATTGGTCAGAGGAGGAAAAGTCCCCACAAGTGGTGGGGCATTAGGGTTATTAGACACTCCTAGAGATGTCGGCTCTAATAAGTAATTGTTAAGTGAGGCCGACATGTTGGAGTGCACTTCAAGTGATCGAAAGAATATAAATAGAGAGTGAGCCTCTCTATTTATCTCACTTGCAACACTCACACTCACTCATTGGGGCGCATGAGTGGGAGGAGAATCTCTCTCAGTGTGAGAGAGAGAGAGACTGCTGCTATGTGGAGATCATCTTACTATTTTAGGGCTTTTACTATTTTGGTGCTGATTCTATCTCAGAGGAAGTTGCGGGGTTTTCTCATTTATAGTTTCCCTGAGGAAAACTCTTTCTGTCTCTTGTCTCTTGTGATGTGCTTATGTTTTATTGTTGTTCTTGTTATTCTCTCAGTTAAAAGATCCTAAGATCATAATGCTAGCTTGAATAATGAAAAACTAACATGGTATCAGAGCTAACCTAAGAAGAAGACATTGTGCAGCTACAGAAGCTAGGGCTTATTAATTTTTGGGTCTCTCTCCATAATCTATCATCAAAAGTATGCTAGTTTGACTCTCTATTGAATGGTGCATCTTTATGTTGAAGTGGAATTCGGTTCCGAGCATTTTTAGTTTTTCGATGGGGAAATTAGGGCTTTCTATAGAAGAGGAATTTTCGAGTGAGACCAGCATAGGATTTTTCTTCTCATCAAAACCAAAGTTTAGAGACCTGGATCAAGAAATTTGGTTGGGTGAAACTCCAGGAAAGTCAAACCTTAGTTTGACCCCGAGCGGGAAAAACCCTAAATACTAAAACTGATAATTTTTGGTACATTCGCTATATTCCAAGGTTGGAAAAGTCTCAGAAGTGGAAAACTTCAGGGGCCAAATATAAACTCTTGTTGTACACTATGTCCAAACTTTAGTGTTATATTCACTATATTATGGGAGCTATGATCCCTCCAAGTTAGGGTTCCAGCCTCTTCTAGAATTCATCCCTAAACAGGACACCTGGGGAGAATTGCAATATCCTGGGCTACAGATATCCAAATGGAATTACTAAAGATGTTCCAGAAAGGGCACAGAATGTACCTTTGGTGGTCTAAATATCAGACTCAGAAGATCAACAAGTGACATGTGGCATTCTGTACAAATTCGCTGTTCTAAACAGTCCTGTAACAGGTCACCTTGGGAAAAGGATCATAAATCCCAAATGGTGAAACCAATTCTGATTAAACCTGTGGTGTTGAATCAAGGACATGCGAGGTTACCGCAGTGTGAAATTTCTGAGACAAGGGAGCATAAATTTCAGAGATATCATAGAAATAGTAATAGGCATTTATGTAGAAGAAATTGGAAAATTAGGGCTTCCTGTTCTGGGAGATTCTCTCCATTGTTTTCAGAAAAGGAGTACATTGGACAGCTCCATTTGAAGATATCTATCTGTCTATCCAATCATATATAAAAGATTCCAAGTTTTGAAAATTAGGGTTTCTATGACAAACCCTAGATCAGCCAACTCCAAAACCAGGACGGACACCTCAAATCGGTAAGATCTAACCCTTTGCTATTTTCATTTGAGGTTCTCATTTCAAAGTGATCTATCACATCAGCTTGATGATAAGCTTGGTGAAGTTGACAAATTCCAAGCCTAGAAGTATATGATCTCTCTGAAGAAAATGGATTTGACACCTACATGAGTATAGAGGTTCCAGTTTTAGAGGGAGATGTGGCTAGAAGCCTTTCACAAGAATAACTTGGTCAAGGCCAAGAAGATCATGGTTGATTCAGTCATGGATCAACTTGTACTACAAGTGTCTTCCTTAAAGACACCAAAGATGTTTTGATTCCTTGACCAAGCTATTTGAAGGGAAGAACATAAATCAGAATATGAACTTAAGAAACCAGTTGAAAAATGTGAAAATCTAGAATGCAGAGACCATGCAGTCATAAGAGTCTCTCAAATCAAGAACAACTTGAAGCGGTAAAAGAAGAAGTCAAGAATGTAGAAGTGGTGATGGCCACCTTGAATAGCCTCCCAGGATCATGGGATTCATTCATGTGAGGAATGTGTTCCAGAAGTAAGTGATTACTTTCAGTAGACTCCGAGAAGAAGAAGAATATTGACTCATAAGAAGAGAAGAGAAGATGGAAGCAACTAACGATCAAGCTCTCACCATCCAAAGAAGATCCCTCAATCTATGGGGAATATGAAGAAATTATTATCCACCTTAGAATTTGGACAAGAAACGGTGCTATCATGTATGAAGAAGACGATGAAGTTGAAGGCTCAAGGATTCTACCCATGAAACAAATAAAGATAAGTATTCAATTGTCATTTCATTGTTTTGTTATGCATTTGTTTATATTCAGTTGATGTATCATGCATGATAGGATGTTTGCATTAACGACAGTATACTACTAATATGCATGTGATGGGTAAGTATCTCATGGTGCTATACAAATTCTCCATTGCTACTTATCTAGAATGAAACCTCTTTGCTGACATATTGGATTAGTGCACAATCTCAATGTTGTCCTGGTAGAGATGGAAGGCATCTAGAAAGTTTCAGTGAGATATGGATGAATGTTGTATTGGCTAAAGTAGTTGCATGATCATATATTTATGCATAATAAATTGCCAGTATAAATATTCCTTATGAAATGTTTCTAACCATACAAATGCATTTGACTTGTAGGAAAGATTGCATACATAATCACCTACAAGCAAAGAAGGATGAAGACTTGTTCCAGAGAACAAGTGATGATAGTTCAAAGACAAATAATAATATGATGAATACAGTGACATCATTGATACAAAACCTTTTAGACATGAATAAGTCACCAAGAAGAAAGGGAAGACCAGTTCAAGAAGAATGATGTCTGGGATGCAGTATCAATACATGAAGGGAAGTCCGCAGATCCATGATGTAGTAGATGGAAACATCGTGGGATACAAAGCAAGATTTGTAGCACGAGACTTCTCATGAAAAGAAGGCATAGACTACAAAGAGAAATTTGCAGCCATTGGAAGTGAAGTCACATAACATGCATAATCATGTGTGCAAATGAAAGAAGGCCTTGTACGAGTTGAGAAGACACCCATGGGATAAAACATACATGATGAGCTTGATATCTTAACCTTTGCTACAAGGCTGATAAAGGATGACAAGCTCACAGATGGATGTGAGAAGAAATTTTGAAAAAGGTTCAAAATAGAGGATCTTGGTATCCAATGATCCTAGATGGATACTACTTTCCACTACAGCACATAATGTTTCAGTACATAGAGTATGAAAGACAGAGGGAGTATGATGCTCTGCTTCAGAGGGAGTGACTGCAGAAGATCCTGAGGTTCGACATGGTATGATAGGATGGCTATATTACTGATGACTCTAGGCTTTACTGAGAGTAAAGTGGATTCCAACCTTTGCTTCAAGGTTGAATGTGGAAGACCAGTGATGCTCCTATTATGTGTTGATGCACTACTTTCTAGGTATGGAGGTGTGGTAGAGTACAGATGAAATCTTCCTTGGACAAGGAAAGTATGCAGTAGAGATCCTAAATAGGTTTGGGATGATGGAATGAAAGGCTATGGTCACACCTATGGCATTGAACCTGAATCTCTTGAACAATGCTTCATCAGAGTCAATTGATGC
Source organism: Pseudotsuga menziesii (assembly GCA_001517045.1). Taxonomy (NCBI): domain Eukaryota; kingdom Viridiplantae; phylum Streptophyta; class Pinopsida; order Pinales; family Pinaceae; genus Pseudotsuga; species Pseudotsuga menziesii. Next base: position 92,800 of record LPNX010580199.1, on the reverse strand, counting down.
TTTGATGTATCATCAGATGATTGGGCCATTGAAGTACCTGACGAACACAAGACCAAATATTTTCTTTGCCATGAACACCTTGAGCCAGTTTCTGACAGATACGAGACATGTTCACTTGGCTGCTGCAAAGCATATTCTGAGGTACCTAAAGGGTATAGTTGATTATGGGCTCAAGTACAATGCAAATCAAAAGATTAATCTGGAAGGTTATGTTGATTCAGATTGGGCAGGAAGTTCCATCAACAGGAAGAGTACTTTAGGGTGTTGCTTCAGTATGGGATCAGGTGTGATCTCTTGGTTTAGCATGAAGCAATCCTGTGTGGCACTGAGTACAGCTGAAGCAGAGTATGTCACAGCTTGTTCAGCTAGTTGTGAGGCAATATGGCTGTGGAAGCTACTGTCTGATATATTTGATCTCTAGTTGGATGCTACTTGTAAACATTGTGACAACCAGAGTTGCATGAAGTTGTCAGAGAATCCAGTGTTCCATGAGAATTCGAAGCATATCAAGATCAAGTATCACTATATTAGGGATATGGTGCAGAGAAGAGCAATGAAGCTCCAGTATGTTGCAATGGAGGAACAGATAGCCGATGTATTGACGAAGACATTGGCTAGGCTGAAGTTCGAGTACTTCAGGGAGAATCTTGGTGTTCTCCAGATCGAGGTTTCCTCCAAGAGAAAGTGATAAGATTCATAGCCATTCTAACGAGTAGGTCAGATGTAAGGGATGAGCCATTCTGTCATGGTGAGAGGACTGGTTCCTTCCATGTTAGATATGAGTGCTGAGATCCATAGCCATTCTGTCATGGTGAGAGGATTGCTTCCTTCCATGTCAGATATGAGTGCTATCCATTCTGTCGAGTAGGACAGATGTAAGGGAAATTGCCATTCTTTGAATGGAGCTGCCTGGTCAGTTACTAGGACAACTGAGTCTAGGACTGAGAAGCCATTCTGATGTGATAGAGGGATGTGTTCCCACTTGATCAGATGTAAGGGCTGAACCATTATTTCATGGCTAAAGGATTAGGTTCCTTCCATGTCAGATGTGAGTGTTGGTCATTCCGATGAGTAGGTCGGATGTAAGGGAAACTACCATTGATCTGGCAGATTATTCCTCTTTGAAGATCCAATATGGTACATGGTTCATAGAAGCCACGCAGTTGGAAAAAACGGATGGAAAAAATATGCATATCGGAGGTCGAAAGAGAACGCCTTCCGCAACATCGGAGGTTGGAAGCACATCTTTGTCCACAACGGCAGGAGGCAAAACTCCTAGTTTGTTTGTGGGGATAACCGGATGCAAAAAAATATGAGGATCGGCGGTCGAAATATTTTCCTCTTCCGCAATGGCGGGGCTCGGAAGCCTTTTCTCTTCTTGCAATGGCAGGGCTCGGAAGCCTTTTCTCTTCCTCAACGGTGGGGATCGGAATCCTTTTCCCTTCCACAACGGTGGGGCTCAATAAGCATCTCCCTTCCACAACGACGGAAGCTTGAGGAATGTTCGGATGGATCGGAAGAACAATGCTTCCGGCAGCCACAACGGCGGAAGCCCAAAACTTAAAAGATCGGCGAAATAACTCGACGGAATTGGAAAAAGAAGTGGTGTGCCATCCACAACTCGGAAACCAAAGTGACTAAAGCCTTCGACTTGAAAACCAACCGACAGCCGATTATGATTGAGACCGTCGGGGCCCGTTGCTTATCCTCTTCCACAACGGTGGACGCGCAGATGATTACAACCTCCGATTCAAACACTGCAATGCGCATGGCATGGCTTAGCTGTAGCAGTTCGACAAAGCTTTCTTGGCAGTTATGCCACAGCTGGAATAATGACGGAAGGCATATGAACAGCCCACTATGATAACGAGTCGGCATTTGGCAGGGGATGTGAACAATCACATTTATTTTACGTTTTGTCTCCTTGGTAACAGCTGTGTGAAAGAAGGCAAATCCATTACTTACGAGGCTTAAATAGAGGAAGATGGCGACCAGAAGAGGAGGATGATTGGGGGGACTCAGTTCGTTGGGAGCATAGTGCAACATTTTCTCTATGATGAGAAGCTTCAGAGTGCATTTTTTTGTTCCTTTTAAAGTCGACTGTTCTCAGTTATAACTTGGCTTCTTTGATCGTTGAAGTCCAGTTTTGTAACATTAGAGAGGAGGCCTTGAAGACTTTACTGTTGATGTCTAGTTTTTGTGATTAGTCCAGAACCATTTGTACCATTTTAAGAGATTAATTGGATCAGTTCCCATTGGAGAGGGACTCGGAGACGTATCCCAGTGGAGGGGGTGAACTCCATTATCAATTTCTGTCTGTGACTTTAGGTTCTGTGTTTTCTGCTTGGCATTTGTTTATCAGTCTTGTTTTTTTTCATTCCTGTTCTGAGCATTTAATTTCTGCTAATGCTGTCCATTAATTAACCTATTGCACGCATTCTTTTACAAAAAACTTTTAATGCACTAAAGTTGAGGTCCTATGGATCATATTTGGTATCAGGGCTGGTTGACTGTTGTGCAAGTTTGTGAATGCTTACCAGGTCCAGGTTAAAGCTTGGTGAAGGAGAATTAGTTGAAGGAGATCCTGAGATTGGCTCCAGGAGAACATTCTCAAGAACCATGTCTTCTCCATGAGGGGAAGAATAAGGACATACAGAACGAGAAAAACCTGTCATTTCTGAAACTGCGTTTCTAGAGGATTTTATGAGCATGAAAGCCATGATGGAAATTCTACTCGATGAGCGAGAAGAAAGGAAGAAGAAAGAAGAAGGATCTTCATCCAGAGATGCAGAAGTGAAGCCGAAAGAAAAGGGTAAAGGAGTAGGAGGTGATGGTGATCCTTCTGATACTAAACAGACTTTTTCTTCTTCTCATACTTCTCATAATGCAAGTCCTAATATGCCTTATTTCAAATTGAATGTAAAATTTGAATTACCTATGTATAATGGAGATGTAGATGCTGAAAAATTAGACAATTGGATCAAGCAGCTTGAAGTATATTTTAGGGTGCAGGGAATTAATGATGACCCTTCCAGGATTCAATTGGCCACTTTGAGAATGAGTGGAATGGCTCTTACTTGGTGGGAGAGCAAGATTCAGCAAGATCTTCGAAAGAATGGTAAAATTATTTCAGTTTGGAATGAATTCATTGAATTATTAAGGAATAAATTTTATCCTTTAGGTTGTGGAAATTGAACCAGGTGATAGATTAATTTTACTCACAACAATTAACAATTGATCATGCAAAATCACTCACAAAAGAGACTGAAATTAGAGCTGAATACTAAACTATATTAACTCAGTGTACAATAGCCAACCCTATAAAATAATACATTGCTGAATAAATAACATACATCAGGGATTCGAATGCATGAGGAGCAATTCGAATCTAGCATAAATCAGGCTTACTAAAAATAAGCAAATCCCCCATAGGTGTAAAAAGCTGATCCCAAATCTGTCATGGAGCTCATGAATTAGAAAAATGGATTAGGAAAGATAAAGAGTGGTGGAATGGAAGCTCATACATGCTTTTTCATGGATAAAAGAGTGGAGGATGAAGAGGATAAAAAACTAGTTCACCTCACCTAGTCTAGCTTTTCTATTTGCCTTAAAACACTGAAAAAGCAGGGAATAAAGCAGAAAAAATAGAAGGGTGCCTAGGAGGCCAGGAATAAAGCAAATTTGATTCCTTGGGATTTCCCATGCACTACATGAGTCAAATGAGTCAAGTTTGACCACTATGGATAGGTAATAGACAACTTGCACAAGGAGGGACACATGAACTAGGCTAATAAGACAGAAATAATTAAATTAATGTCTAAATGGGTAAACTATGGGTTGATTATTCTAACCCCCCCCCCCCTTAAGCCTGAATTATGAGTAATATATTAGAAAATTATAGGGCCTAGCAACAAGGCTTAGTCACCCTTTACATACTGCATGTCCATTTAAACAAGGAAAGAGGCAAAACCAACTTGGGAAAATCCTCCCTTAAACATGGACTGTAAAACAAAATTTGGAATCTTGTCTTCACTCATGCTTTCACAGCATGATCAGCAATCCCCAGTAGTGATTTCATATTGCTGAAGGTCTTCTCACAAAATGCTTTGGTGAAGATATCAGCTACTTGTTCTGAAGATGAATAGAAGAGTAGGTGAATGGTGCCATCATGCACAAGTTCTTTGATGTAGTGCATATGGATCTCAATGTGTCTGGTTCTCTGTTTCTAAACTGGATCTTTGCAGATTCAAATGGTACTCTAGTTATCATAGTAGATGGTAGTTTAGTACTCTGGTTCGAAGCCACACTCTCCAAGTAAACCCTACAACCATAAACATTGAGTTGCTGCATTAACAACTCCTCTGCACTCTGCTTCTGTAGATGAGAGTGCATTGGCACTCTGTTTCTTGCTTGACCAGCTGATTGGCCCTTCTGCAAGCATGAACACATATCCTGATGTGGAATTTCTATCTATGCTATCACCTACCCAATCACTGTCAGTAAATCCAATCAAATCAAGATCGGATTTTGCTTTATAGAAGATCCAATGTGTCCTTGTTCCCTGAACAAAGTTAAGGATCCTTTTGGCTGCTTTCCAATGGATCTCTTGAGGCTAATCCATGAATATAGAATCCAAACTTACTACATAATAAATGTCAGGTCTAGTATGTTTCAAATACAACAAACATCCAATCAATTTCCTATACAGTGTATTGTTTACCATAGGTGAAGAATCAGCTTCTTCCAGCTTCACTCCTGAAAGGAAAGGAGTTTTGCTTGCTTTGCAAGCCTTCATTCTGAATTTTTTCAGCAAGTCCAAGGCATATTTGGACTGGTGCACCTTGATTCCAGATTTGTTTTGAGCAATATCAAGCCCCAAAAATTGACTTAAGAGCCCCAAATCTGTCATGGAAAAGGCTTGGTTCATAGCTCCTTTTAAGGAAGCAATCTTAGCCTTTGAGCTTCCTGTAATGAGGAGGTCATCAACATATAACACAATGGTAATTAATGAACCATTAACTAACTTCAAATATAAATTTGGATCTAATTTGCACTGAACAAAATTTAGTGATAGCAAGAAGCTATCGATCTTGGCATACCAAGCCCTGGGGGCTTGCTTTAGCCCATACAATGACTTTCTCAACCTGCACACAAGAGAAGGGTTAGTAGAAAAACCTTGAGGCTGCTGCATATATATCTGCTCAGTGAGATCTCCATTCAGGAAGGCACATTTTACATCCATGTGATGTACCTCCCATTGCTTTGAGGCTGCAATGGCTAAGGCTAGCCTGGTGGAATCCATCTTTGCCACTGGGGAAAAGGTCTCATTGTAATATATTCCATGAACCTGTGAGTAGCCCTTGGCTACCAATATGGCCTTGTACTTAAGTGGTGAACCATCAGCAGAAAATTTGGTCTTATAGACCCACTTACACTGGACTAACTTTCTTCCTGGAGGAAGATCCACTAGCTCCCATGTGTTGCTCTTCTGGAGTGAGCTGAACTCCTCCTTCATGGTTGTTTTCCATCTTGGATCTCCTGCTGCTTCTTTATATGTTTGAGGATCAGACTCCACCATCAGATATCATTTTCAGCAAACATAGAATCCTTCATGCACAGACCACTCTCAAATTGAGATCTAGTCCTCTTTGGGTCATTGGGATCCCCAACTAGCTCTCCTGTTGCATGTAATGTCTTGGCTGCCCATTTTGGACTTGTAGGGATGTTAGGGTCTGCAATAAAATCATCTCCATCAGACAAATCAGAATCAGCATGTTCAACAAACTCTTTACTTACTTCTTGAGGTTCAGGTGGTGAAGAGGCTTCACCAACTTCCACTACTGCAAGGGGTTCTTCTTCAAACTGAACACACCTTTCAATGAAGGATTTGTTTGTGCTCAAATTTATCAACATGTACCCTTTTGAATCTTTATAGTATCCAACAAAAAGATGCTCTTGGCTTTGGGGCTGCAAAGCCTTCCTCTTCTCTGTTGGAATTCCAGCCCAAGCCTTTGAGCCAAAAATCCTGAAATGGGTCACATCTGGCTTGTGCCCACTCCATGCTTCAAAGGGAGTCATACCATCAAGCTGTTTATGAGGCACCCTATTCTGAATATAGGCTGCACAGTTGATAGCTTTGGACCAGTACTTTGGTGGCACAGTTTTGGCCTCCATCATGCATGTTTCCATCTCCTTTAGTGATCTGTTCTTCCTCTCAGCAACACCATTTTGCTGTGGTGTGTAAGGGATAGAATGCTGCATCTGAATACCTACATCTGCACAATATTTAATAAACTCATACTTGACATACTCACCACCATTTTCAGATCTGAGGGCCTTGATTTTCCTTCCAGACTGGTTTTCAACCAAAGCCTTAAAGACTTTGAATAGGCCAAAAACTTCAAGACTTGTGTTTCAAAAAGTGAACCTAGCAATACCTAGAAAAGTCATCAATGAAAGTCAATGCATATTTGGCCTAACTCATGGACATATGAGGAAATGGGCCAGCAACATCACTGTGGATCAGCTCGAGGGGTGCAGAGGTTCTCTCATGACTAGCTCTCTCAAATTTGTGCTCTGGGTGTTTTCCTAGGATACAACCTTGGCAGACTCATTTGGAAAATTTTATATTGGGAAACCCTATGACCATCTCTTTTTCACTAAGATCAGAAAGATATTTGTAGTTTAGGTGGCCAAATATTTCATACCAAAGCTTGCTTGCTTCATTAGCATGAATCAGAAGAGCAGAGGGGTTTGAGTAAGGTAGGAAGTGTGAGAACATGTATACCTTTTGAGCATTATTTGCAAATCCTTTTGCAATGAATCGACCACTTGAGATCTCTGTGATCTCAACTTCATCGGGGGAGAATATGACCTTCTTAGGAGACCCAGTGTGGGTCATCAGGTACACTGATAGGAGGTTGGAGGCAAGACCAGGCACATACAACACATTGCTAAACTGACCATGATCAAGATCTATCCTTCCTTTGCCTAAACTTTCAATGAGAGAGTCATCTCCCAGTACTATAGATGGTCCTTTTGACTTGTCCAGTGAGGAGAAGGCCTCCTTAGTCGAAACCATGTGTCTTGAAGCTCCAGAATCAATGATAAAACTGGGTGAGCTTGATGTGCCAGCAACTAGAGCATGAACTCTCTCTCTGTCATCTGAACTTGATCCTCCTTCTCTCTTCTTTGAGCTTTCTGGAAGGGAGATGCCATTCTTCTCCAGGAGTTGGGTCAGCATGTCTATCTGCTTTTTCATACAAGAGCTTTCAGAGTGATTTCCCTTATTGCAGTATGCGCACTTGTTCATTTCACCTTTGTTTTTCTTCTACTGGTAGTTCTTCTTGGGACCTTGTGGATCCTCCGGAGACTGTTTCTTGTCTCTCTTTTGCTTAGGTGGCTTTTTAGCTTTCTTTTTTCTTTTTGAATCCACCTTTGAATATCCAGCAATCAAATCTTGATCTTTGGATGGTTTGATGGTGCCCATCATCACCAGCTTGTCCTA
>LPNX010580199.1:0-85228 GCA_001517045.1 Pseudotsuga menziesii | reverse complement strand
TAGGCATCTTCCAGGTTCGAGCTGTCAGTTTTGTGGCATAGAAGGTCGAAACAAACACTGAATAATCAGGGCCCAGCTTCAAGAGGATGGCCAGTATGAGCTGATCATCTTTCTTTTCGATACCACACTATTTCAGCTGCAAAACTAGTGCTTTGAACTTGGAGAAATATAGCTGCAGGGATTCAAATCTTGTTGGACTCAGATAAATCAGCTCATTTTCGATTTGATGTCCCCTCATCTCATCTGTCTTTCCAAAAAGATCAGCAAGATTCTCCCATACTTCATTCAGTGATGTCAATCCATCAAGATGGAAAAGGAGGTCTCTGGAAATACTCAGACACAAGAGGCCATAAGCCTCATCCCTCTTGTTGTGCCATTTTATCTTCTCTGCAGCTGCATTGGGCTCTGCTTATGTTGCCATATTCACCCTGTAGAGGCCTTTCGCTCTCAACAGTATCTCCATCTCTACTTTCCATTCAAAGAAATTGAAAGGAGTCAAGATAGTTTTCTGTGATTGATCCATACCTTAGAAAATCTGTCCCGGCTGTCAGTAGAAGGATCCCAGTCACTGATGTCGAACCTGTTAAATTTTGATATGCTTAACTAAGACATTAGTATATCATTTCATTTTTCATAATAAAATCATATAAAACAGGATCACTGAAAGAAACAGTATCACAAGAACAACATAGATTTGTCCTAGGAAAACCCTAAAGGGAAAAACCCAGCAAAAGCTTCCTCAATATAGATGCCCCAAAAAGGGAAAAAGGTAAAACCAACAAGGAGATCAAAAACCTGATTCTCCTCCTTCTCCAGCAACTCCTCTCCTCCATAAGTGCGCTATTCCAAGTGAGTGTGTGTGTCAAATGAGGAGCACTACACCTCTATTTATATTCATCCATTTACTTAAAGTTTAATCAATTAACATGTCGGCTTAAGTTAACTCATGTAGGCTCGAGTTACACATGTAGGCTCAAGTAACCACACTAGGGTGATGATGACCCACCTTTACAATTAGAGGGGACTACCTCATGACTCTTATTAGTTCTTCCGATTAGGAGGATTGGGGTACAATGAAATACAAATGGTTCTCCGGGTTGGACCATCGGGGACCACAAAAGATACATAAAGAATATTCTTCGAAGTTACAATATTTCAACACTCCCCCTTAACAAGAAGGATATTCTACATCAACAACAACAAGAGCAGAGATGGGGGACATCATCAACATCATCAGGGTAACACATCTATAAATCATTGGAAGCTTTTCAACATCATGTAGTCTTCATCTTCAATCTTCAATCTTTATCATCAGCAACATCTTCAGTCTTTGATCAATAACATCTTCAGGATTTTGATCTTTCAATTAGCAACGACATCTTCAGCACTTGGATCTTTCGATCAGCAACATCTTTAGCACTTTGACTATCCAATCAGCAACAACATCTTTAGAATTTCGATCAGCAACGTCTTCAGCACTTTGATTTTTTATTTTTTTTCGATCAGCAACAACATCTTCAGCATTTTGACTTTTCGATCAACAACAACATATTCAGCACCTTGACCTTTCGATCAGCAGCAACATCTTCAGTACTTTGACCTCTTGATCAGTAGCAACATCATCATCATCATATTCTGATCTGTCGATCATAATCATCATCACATTCTGATCTTTTGATTAGAAACATCATCACCATACTCTGATCTTTCGATCAGAAACATCATCAACATAGAAACATCATCATCATACTCTGATCTTTCGATCAGAAACATCATCAACTTACTCTGATATTTCAATCAAAAACATCATAATCGTAGTGCGTCATCATGATACTCTGATCTTTTAGATCAGTATGTCATCATCATCATACTCTGATCTTTCGATCAGTATGTCATCATCATCATACTCTGATCTTTCGATCAGTATGGCATCATCATCATCAGCAACAACCTGCAATCCACAACTCAAAGACAAAAAGTCTTTGGATCACTTTTGGACTTAAAGTCCAAGGATGATACAATCCCACCACATTCTCGACAACCGAAGTTACCGGATTGATTACGGGAGAATCAGTCCCTATCACTTTAGGACTAAGTCCAAGGATGATGCAATCCTACCAAATTCTCGACGACCGAAGTCACCGGATACAATTACGGGATAATCACTCCCTATCACTTTAGGACTTGAGTCCAAGGATGAGGCAATCCTACCACATTCTCGACGACCGAAGCCACCGGATACAATTACGGGATAATCACTCCCTATCACTTTAGGACTATGTCCAAGGATGATGCAATCCTACCACATTCTCGAGGACTGAGGTCATCGGATCTATTATGGATAGATGTCCCGGGATGATACAATCCCTCTTCATTCTCTAAGACTGAGGTCTCCAGATCACTTTAGGGCAAGTTCCCAGGGATGATACAATCCCACCATGTTCTCGAGGACCAAGGTCACCGTATCTATTGTGGAAAAATGTCCTGGGATGATACAATCCCTCTTCATTCTCGAATACCGAGGTCTTTGGATCACTTTAGGGCAAATGCCCAAGGTTGATACAATCCCACTGCAACATCACTACTCCCCATTTCAAGGAAGGTCTTTCTGAACAACACCAAGCTTGTCTCGAAAGTGTTCGAACTCTACTCGAGGCAGAGACTTCGTCAGTACATCATCATCCAAACCATCATCATCCACATTTTCAATATCTAAATACTGATCTGTCGCCATCTGTATCTCCAGTATGTGAATACTAAAAGCATCATCATCTATATCTTCAGTATAGAAATACTGAAATCATCATCATCTATATCTTCAGTATAGAAATACTGAAATCATCATCATCTCTATATTTAGTATAGAAATACGGAATCACCATCATCTATTTCTACAGTATGTAAATACTGAAATATCATATATATCTTCAGTATGGGAATACTAAAAATCATCATCATCTATATCTTCAATATGGGAATACTAAAACATCATCATCTCTACATTCAGTATAGAAATACTAAATCACCATCATCTGCATCTATAGTATCATTATCTTCATCTTATCTTGTATGTAGAAATACCGGATTTCTACGTGTTACGTGGAACATAGGGTTATTTGTCATCACAACTGTGGTTATCACATAGAATCATTTTTGTGTCCATCTTCAAGTCAAAGAGACCTAATATCATCTTCTGAAGCCATATGGCTTCACAACTTAGTAGAGCAATCTGTTATATATTCTGCTTCGGCTGTACTTAAAGCAACACTGGATTGCTTTCTGCTAAACCATGAGATCATAGCAGATCCTAAACTGTAACATCCACCTGAAGTGATTCTTCTATCTGAGATGCTTCCGGCCCAATCTGCATCTGTATAGCCATGCAATCTATACTCGTGACTAGTATCATAATATAGACCAAAGTCTATAGTTCCTTTCAAATATCTCATCACATGTTTTGCAGCTACCAAATGAACCCATCTAGGTTGAACTAGATATTGACTTAGGGTGTTCATAGCAAAACAAATGTCTGGCCTGGTATTTGTCAAATACATCAATGGCCCAATGATCTATCTGTAAAGGGTCACATCTACTAACTCTGATGAGACATCAGTTAACAACTTCAGGTTGGAATCCATGGGAGTGGACAAGGCTTTGCAATTCAACATGTTGAATCTTTTCAATATCTCTACTGCATACTTTCGTTGATTGAGAAATATTCCTTCTGAACTTTGCCATACTTCCAGACCTAGGAAATAGTGCATTAACCCAAGGTATTTCATCTCAAATTCTTCTGCTAGTCTCTTCTTGTTTTCCATAATATGTTTCTTATTTCCTGTCAAGAATAGATCATCCACATATAGTAGTAGGATGACAGGTTCATCTTCTATAACCTTGAGATAAAGGTTAGGATCAGCCTTACTCTTGATAAAGCCCATGCTCGCCAGGAAACTATCTATCCTCTCATACCAAGCTCTAGGAGCTTATTTAAGACCATATAAGGCCTTCTTCAACTTGCACACATGAGTACGTCTGTATTCAACTTCAAATCCTTGAGGCTGCTCTATGTAGACTTCTTCTTTGATAACACCATTTAGAAAAGCGGTTTTCACATCCATCTGATGTAAGTCCCACTTCATTATGGATGCAAGAGCAATGATAGTTCTAATCAAAGTATATCGTGCTACAGGAGCAAATGTCTCTTCATAATCAATTCCCTCTTTCTGAGAGAAACCTCTGGCCACAAATCTCACTTTATACTTCTCGATACTTCCGTCAGCTGCATGCCTGATTTTGAATATCCATTTGGAGGATACTATACTTTTTCCTTCTGGCTTGAGAACTATATACCATACATCATTCTAGTATCACAACATCTTCTATGAGTTTGTCTTCTCAGGTCATCAACATATCCTAGTCTTCTGCATTCAACCTTGAAGGTTGGAACCCACTTTACTCTTGGTAAAGTCTCGATCCATCACAAAGCTATCCATCATGTCGTACCATGTCGAACTCAGATATAATTTTCTGTAGTCACTCCCCCTGAAGTGGAGTATCATCTTCCCTCTTCATTCTGTACAGATGGTTCTATGTTTGATATATACTGGTCAATAGAGTATGTCATGTCATAGTCTATTCTTTCTGGGGAGAATCATGAACCTTGCTTTGTACACTTGTTCCATCATATCGTATACATCATTCCCCATGATCAATTGTTATTCTTTGATCATAGCTTCTTTCATAGCATTCTTTTCTTCATCTTGAGTTATCTCTTGTACCCATGGTGGTCTTCATCCTTCAAGGTGGATCTACCACTCTCTGAAGCTCTTTCTTCCGTCATGGTGTCTCTGACCCTGGGAGCCTTAGATTCATGTTTGTTGTAGTGGATCTTGAATTGTCATCACTTGTTCTTCGGAACAAGTCTCATCCTTCTTTTCTTGTAGGAGGTTTTTCATGACCTTTCCTGCAATTCAAATGCACCAGTTACATGGTTAGAACTATTTCATAAAACATATGCATAACGAAAAATTCTTATGCAATTCATCCATATCTCACATAAACTTTCTAGATGCCTTCCATTTCCACCATGACATTATTGAGATTGTGCACTAATCCAATATGTCAGCAAAAAGGTTTGATAAGTAACAATGGAGAGTTGTATAGCTCCATGAGCTACATACCCATCACATGAATATTAGCAGTATACAGTCATTAATGCAAAAAATAATACATCAACTGAATATAATCAAATGTATAACAAAACAATATCATGAAATGACAATTGAATACTTATCTCTATTTGTTTCATGGGTATACTCCTTCTTGAGTCTTCAGCTTCATCGTCTTCTTCAGCATCGTTTCTTATCCAAATGCTGAGGTGGATAATAATTTATTCAAGAGTTGAGATCTTCATATTTCTCATTGATTGAGGAATCTTCTTTGGAAGATGAGAGCTTGATCTTCAGAGACGAGCTTCTTCTTCTTCCCAAAGTCTGTTGAAATTAATCACTTCCTTCTGGAACACATTTCTTAAATGAATGAATTCTATGATCCTGGGAGGCCATTCAAGGTGTCCATCACCACTTCTGCATTCTTCACTTCTTCTATCCCCACTTGAAGTTGTTCTTTGATTTGAGATATCCTTATGATTGCATGGTCTCTTCATTCTGGATCTTCACATTCTTCAGCTGGTTTCTTAAGGTCATATTCTGATCTATGTTCTTCCCTTCAAATAGCTTGGTCAAGAAATCAACCCTCATCGATGTCTTTAGGGAATACAGTTGTAGTACAAGTTGATTCGTAACTGAATCATCAATGATCTTCTGGGATTTGACCAAGTCTTTCTTGAGAAAGGCTTCTAGCCTCATCTCCCTCTGAAACTGGAACCTCTATCCTCATGTAGGTTTCCAATCCATTTTCTTTAGAGAGATCATATACTTCTAGGATTGGAATTTGTCGACTTCACCAAGCTTATCATCAAGCTAATGTCATAGATCACTTTGAAAAGAGAACCTCAAATGAACATAGCAAAGGATTAGATCTTACCGATTTGAGGTGTCCGTCCTGGTTCTGGAGTTGGCTGATCTAGGGTTTGTCACAGAAAGCCTAATTTTAAAACTTGGAATCTTTCATATCTGATTGGATAGACAGGTAGATCTCTTCAAATGGAGCTGTCCAATGTACTCCATTTCTGAAAACAGTGGAGGGAAGCTCCCGGAACAGGAAGCCATAATTTTCAAATTTGTTCTGCAGAAATGCCTGTTACTGTTTCTGTGATATCTCTGAAATTTATGCGCATTTTTGTCTGAAATTTTTTACTGAGGTAACCTCGCATGTGATTGAGCCACCACTTCAGGTTTCATCGGAATTTGTTTCACCATTTGAGATTTATGATCCTTTTCCCAAGGTGACCTGTTACAGGACTGTTCAAAACAGCGAAGTTGTACGGAATGCCATGTGTTACTGGTTCATCTTCTGAGTCTGATATTTGGACCGATGAAATTAAAGTCCGTGACCTTTCTATAAAATCTTCAGGAATTCCATTTGGACCTTTGTAGCCCAATATATTTCAATTATCCCCAGGTGTCCTGTTTAGGGATGAATTCTGGAAGAGGATGGAACCCTAACTTGGAGAGAACATATCTCCTGGAATACAGTGAATCTGAGAATGAATTTTGGATACAGTGTTCATCAGGATTGTCTCTTCGGCCCCTATAATTTTCAGCTCCTTATCCTTCGCCAATCGCGAAATATAGAGAATGTTTCAAAATGTAGCAGTTTTAGTACTTAGGGTTTTTCCAGCTTGGGGTCAAACTAGGGTTTGATTTTCCCGGAGATTCACCCAACCAAAAATCTTGATCCAGGTCTCCAAACTTCGGTTTTTATGAGGAGAACAATCCTATGTTGGTCTCACTCAAAAATTCCTCTTTTGTAGAAATCCCTAATTTCTACATCGAAAATTGAAAATGCTCGAAATCAAATTCCGCTTCGACAGAACGATGCACCCTTCAAAGGAGAGTCATCCTAGCCTTCTTTTGCTGATTTATTGTGGAGAGAGAACCAAAAAATAAGAATCCCTAGCTTCTATAACTTGTGAAAGCTTCCCTATTTAGGTTAGCTCTAATACCATGTTAAATTTTCATATGCTTAACTAAGACATCAGTATATCATTTCATTTTTCATAATAAAAGCATATAAAACAGGATCACTGAAAGAAACAGTATCACAAGAACAATACAGATTTATCCTAGGAAAACCCTAAAGGGAAAAACCCATCAAAATCTTCCTCAATATAGATGCCCCAAAAAGGGAAAAAGGTAAAACCAACAAGGAGATCAAAAACCTGATTCTCCTCCTTCTCCAGCAACTCCTCTCCTCCATAAGTGCGCTATTCCAAGTGAGTGAGTGTGTCAAATGAGGAGTACTACACCTCTATTTATATTCATCCATTTACTTAAAGTTTAATCAATTAACATGTCGACTTAAGTTAACTCATGTAGGCTCGAGTTACACATGTAGGCTCAAGTAACCACTCTGGGGTGCTGATGACCCACCTTTACAATTAGAGGGGACTACCTCATGACTCTTATTAGTTCTTTTGATTAGGAGCATCGGGGTACAATGAAATACAAATGGTTCTCCCGGTTGAACCATCCGGGACCACAAAAGATACATAAAGAATATTCTTCGAAGTTACAATATTTCAACATAACCTGCAAAACAATTTTGAAGGAGAGATAAAAATATACAATGGCTCTGATACCATGTGGAAATTGAACCAGGTTATAGATTAATTTTACTCACAACAATTAACAATTGATCATGCAAAATCACTCACAAAAGAGACTGAAATTGGAGCTGAACACTAAACTGTATTAACTCAGTGTACAATATCCAACCCTGTAAAATAATAGGTTTCTAAATAAATAACATACATTAGGGATTCGAATGCATGAGGAGCAATTCGAATCTAGCATAAAGCAGGCTTACTAAAAATAAGCAAATCCCCCATAGGTGTAAAAAGTTGATCCCAAATCTGTCATGGATCTCACGAATTAGCAAAATGGCTTAGGCAAGATAAAGAGTGGTGGAATGGCAGCTCATACATGCTTTTGCATGGAGAAAAGAGTGGAGGATGAAGAGGACAAAAAACTAGTTGACCTCACCTAGTCTAGCTTTTCTATTTGCCTTAAAACACTGAAAAAGCAGGGAATAAAGCAGAAAAAGCACAAGGACGCCTAGGAGGCCAGGAATAAAAGCATATTTGATTCCTTGGGATCTCCCATGCGCTACATGAGTCAAATGAGGCAAGTTTGACCACTATGGATAGGTAATAGACAACTTGCACAAGGTGGGACACATGAACTAGGATAATAAGACAGAAATAATTAAATTAATGTCTAAATGGGTAAACTATGGGTTGATTATTCTAACATAGGTCACATGCAGCAATTAACCATGAATTGGAAAATGTTTAGACAAGCTAAAGGACAAAGCATTCAAGATTATACTCATGAATTCAGAAAGAGGGCTATTGCATTGAATGTTTCATTAGATACATAGGAAACTCTTCTTAAGTACACTGGTGGCATGCATTCTTATTTGAAGCATAGTTTGTTGATGTTTAATCCCGGTAATTTGGATGATGTATGTGTTCAAGCTACCCATTTAGAAGCCAAGGGTAAGCATTCTAATGATACTTTTTCGAAGAAGTCATTTAAATTTGACAGCAAATCGAAAGGTAAAGATAAGGGAGAAAAGAAGATGGCTACTGTTAAGAAAGAGGGTGAAAAGCCTACATGTTCGCATTGTCAGAAGGGACTTGATGTCTCTAAGTTTTGGAAACTTCATCTGAAGTTAAGGCCAAACAAGTATGGAGGAAACAAAGACAAAGGAAAAGCAAAAGCTACTGCAGCAGCTATTCAAGACTTAGGATCCGACTCAGGTGATGAAACAAAAGTTACTGCTGTCGGAATCCAAGGTAAGGATAAAAGTATCTCACTTCCCATTGATGCACAATCCAGTTCTAGTGCAAGTACAAGTCTACCATCTACTTTAAGCAAAATGATAAAGATAGAAGTGCACTGTTTCATGTTCGTGTCATTGCAAATCACACAAAGATTGATACATTGTTTGATAGTGGTTCACAAGTAAATCTGATATCAGAAGAAATGGTTAGGAAATTGCATTTAGTTACTGTGCCTCATGAAAATCCCTATCCTCTAGGTTGGGTTACTAATGATACACGATTGCAAGTTACAAGGAAATGTGTATTAAAATTTGCAATTACTGAAAAGTTTAGGGATGAGGTAGAATTGGATGTAGTACCACTTGACATTTGTGGAATTGTACTTGGGAGTCCATATTTGTATGACCGGAAAGCAGTCTTTTATAGAGATCAAAATAAGTATCATATTTTTAAAGAAGGTATGTAATATATTGTACGAGCACATAAGATGAAACCCAATCTAGCAATAGTCTCTACAGGACAAATGAAGAGGTTGGTAAATGCTAGTAAGAGCTTTGTGTTGATGATGGTTAATATGAAAAATGATGAAGTCTCTAAATATTTTGAAGAATGTGACCCTAAGCATAAATATAAACTGATTGACATCATTTCTGAGTATGATGATTTGTTTCAAGATCCGAAGGGGTTACCATTGAAGAGAGAGATTCAACATGAGATACATTTGTAGCAGGATGTGCCACTCCCAAACATAGCCATGTTACGGATGTCTATAATGCAGAATGAGGAGATCAAGAAGTAGGTTCAGGATCTGATTGAGAAGGGGGTCATTTGGCCCAGCACTTCTCCTTGTGGCTCTCCTATAGTATTGGTTCCAAAGAAGGATGGGTCGTGGAGGATGTGTATCAACTACAGGGCCCTTAAAAAAATCACCATTAAAAACAGGTATCCTCTTCCTCGTATTGATGATTTTCTTGATCAGTTGAAACATGCAACTTACTTTACAAAATTGGATCTACGTAGTGGCTATCATCAAATCCATGTTGCTGAGCATGATTCTTGGAAAACAGCTTTTAAAACAAAACAGGGTTTGTATGAATGGCTTGTGATGCCTTTTGGGCTTTGTAACGCATCGACTAATTTCATGCGGGTCATGAATGATGTCTTTCGTTCATTCATTGATGATTTTGTAATTGTATATCTAGATGATATCCTTGTGTTTAGCAAAACTTGGGAAGATCATGTTGTACATGTGAAGAAAATTTTAGATGTACTGAGAAAGGAAAAGCTTTATGTAAAAATGTCTAAATGTGAATTTGCTAAAACTTCTTTAGTATATATAGGCCATATCATTGGTGGAGGCCACCTGCGAGTGGACCCAGCCAAGGTTGCTCTCATTGTAAACTGGCCACGGCCTAACACCGTTACTGAAATCAGAATTTTTCTAGGTGCGGTTCAGTATTGGAGAAAATTCATTTCTAAATTTTCTTCCATTGCTGCGCCTTTACATGCATTGACAAGTATTAAAGAAATTTTCCAGTGGGGAGGCAAGCATCAGAGAGCCTTTGACACTTTGAAGTAAAAGATTAGCATAGCACCAGTTCTGACATTGCTAGATTTGCAGCAGCCATTTGAGATCAAAAACGATGCCAACAGGTTTTCCATGGGAGCAGTTTTGATGCAAGGAAGGAAGCCAGTCTGTTACCATTCAGAAACATTCTCTACTGCGGTAAGTAACTATCCGACCTATGACAAAGAATTGTATGCTTTAGTACAAAGCGTAAAGAAGTGGAAACATTATATCATGGGAAAAGAGACAGTCATACATACTGATCATTAGCCACTTCAATATTTACAATCTCAAACTAAGATACAACAAAGTAGGCATTTAAGATGGATGGGGTTCTTACAACAGTTTCATCTCGTAATTAAGTACAAAAAGGGAATTCATAATAAAGTAGCAGACATGTTATCAAGGCCACCTACAAATGCTTCAGTCATTCTTCAGAACAGTTCATTAACACATGAAATTTATATTGAACAGTATGCAAAAGATAAAGATTTTAAGAAAGTATATGCATCACTAATACATGGTAAACAGGAAGAGAACTATTAGGTGCATAATCAACTCTTGTATCATCTTGGTAAACTCTGTATTCCAGAGAAAGAAAGAGTGCATGTAATTCGAGAAGCACATAGTTCATTAATTGCGAGACATTTTGGTGTAAGTAAAACGTTGTCTGTATTGCAGAATCACTGTTATTGGCCTCAAATGCAAGAAACTGTAGCTAAATATATAAGAGGTTGTGTTATGTGTGCAACAAGTAATCCTAGCAATAGGAAATTGGGTTTGTACACTCCTCTTCCAGTTTCTTCTCGTCCTTGGGAAATCATTTCTATGGACTTTGTAGGAGGACTACCTATGTCTAGAAAAGGGCATGATTACCTATATGTTGTTGTGGATAGGTTCAGCAAAATGTGTATCTTAATGCCATGTAACACGCAAATCACTGCTGAACAAACAACTCTTTTATTCTTTCAACATGTTTGGGTATATTTTGGGCTGCCCATGTCTATTATATCTGATCGAGATTCCCAGTTCTTGGGAGAATTCTGGTCAACTTTATGGGAGCTTATGGACACTAAACTGAAGAAAAGTACATCTTTTCATCCACAGACCGATGGGAAAACAAAGGTAGTGAACAGAACAGTGGTTCAGCTGCTCAGAGGATATTGTAGTAAACATCATAAACTTTGGGATGAGCAGTTGTAGTATATACAGCATGCTTACAATCATGCAGTTCGTTCTTCCATGAAAAGATCTCCTTTTGAAACTTGTTTTGGTTATCTGCCAAAAACACCGATGGACTTCTCTTTTGGCAAAGATGCAGTGGATGGACATCATGATGCAGATAAAGCTTTAAAGCTCATTCAGAGAATCCAAGCAGTGCAGCAAGTAGTTCAAGAATAGTTGGAGAAGAGCCAAGCAAAGTACAAGGCCAGGCATGATAAGCATCAAATTGATCATCAATTTCAGGTAGGTGACAGATTTTGGTTACACATCACCAAAGAAAGGATGAAAGGTGAAGGTAAAAAGCTTAAAACTATCAGGTATGGTCCTTTTGAGATCTTGGAAAAGATCGGTACTAATGATTTTCGCTTGAATTTACCTCCATACATGTAAATTTATTCAGTTGTCAATGTTGAGAATCTTAAATTGTATAAGCCTCCTATGATCATGGATGAGGAAATTAAGATATAGATTCCTTCAATAGATGATTTGGCACCTGAATATATGAGAGAGTTGCAGGATGATGTTATTCTTAACAGAAATGTAAGGACTTCACGAAGGGGGAATGCTAAGTACCTTTGAGTGGGGCTGAAGGGGATGCATCCTAGCAAAGCAAGATGGATGGAGATTGGTAAAGTGAGGGAACTTTACCCTCACTTACTTACAGAATAATTTAGGATTTTGGTGGTCCAAAAGCTCTCCAATGGGGAGGATTGATCCGATGGATTATTCCTCTTTGAAGATCCAATATGGTACATGGTTCATAGAAGCCGCGCGGTTGGAAAAAACGGACGGAAAAAATACGCAGATCGAAGGTTGGAAGAGAACGCCTTCCGCAACATCGGAGGTTGGAAGCACATCTCTGTCTGCAATGGCTAGCGGCCAAACTCCTAGTCTGTCCGTGGGGATAACCGGACGGAAAAAAATATGAGGATCGACGGTCGGAATCTTTTCCTCTTCCGCAAGGCCGGGGCTCGGAAGCCTTTTCTCTTCCGCAATGGCGGGGCTCGGAAGCCTTTTATCTTCCGCAATGACAGGGCTCGGAAGCCTTTTCCCTTCCGCAACGGTGAGGCTCACCAGGCATCTCCCTTCCGCAATGGTAGAATCTTGACGGATGTTTAGACGGATCAAATGAACAATGCTTCCGGCAGCTGCAACGGCGGAAGCCCAAAACTTAAAAGATCAGCGAAATAACTCGACGGAATTGGAAAAAGAAGTGGTGCGCCATCCGCAACTGCAGAAACCAAAGTGACTAAAGCCTTCGAATCAAAAACCAGTCTATAGCTAATTACGATTGAGACCATCGGAGCTCATTTCTTATCCTCTTCCACAATGGTGGACGAGTAGATGATTACAACCTCTGATTCAAACACTGCAATGCGCATGGCACGGCTTAGCCGTAGTAGTTCGGCAAAGCTTTCTTGGCAGTTATGCCATAACTGGAATAATGACAGAAGGCATATGAATAGCCCTCTATGATAACGAGTTGGCATTTGGCAGGGGATGTGAACAGTCACATTTCTTTTACGTTTTGTCTCCTTGGTAACAGCTGTGTGAAAGAAGGAAAATCCGTTACTTGTGAGGCTTAAATAGAGGAAGCTGGTGACCAGAAGAGGAGGACGATTAGGGGGACTTAGTTCGTTGGGAGCACAATGCAACATTTGCTCTGTGATGAGAAGCTTCAGAGCGCATTTTTTTGTTCCTTTTGAAGTCGACTATTCTCAGTTATAACTTGGCTTCTTTTGATCGTTGAAGTCCAGTTTTGTAACATTAGAGAGGAGGTCTTGAATACTTTACTGTTGATGTCCAGTTTCTGTGATTAGTCCAGAACCATTTGTACCATTTTAAGAGATTAATTGGATCAGTTCCCATTGGAGGGGGACCCGGAGACGTAGCCCAGTGGAGGGGGTGAACTCCGTTATCAATTTCTGTCTATGACTTTGGGTTCTGTGTTTTCTGCTTGGCATTTGTTTATCAGTCTTGTTTTTTTTCATTCCCGTTCTGAGCATTTAATTTATGCTAATACTGTCCATTAATTAACCTATTGCATGCATTCTTTTACAACAAACTTTTAATGCACTAAACTTGATGACCTATGGATTAGCCATTCTCTAGGAGAATGGAGGCACCTAGTCAGTTACCAGGTAGCTCAGTCGAGGACTAGGGGGCATTCTGATATGACTTTAGGATTGGTTCCTACAAGATCAGATATGAGTGCAAGCCCTTCCACCATTGTGAGCAAGATGTGTTCCCGCCTGGGTGGATGTAAGTGTAGAGCCTTTTCACAGATGGTAGTAGGTGTGTCCTACCATGCTAGTGATTGTAAGTGCTGAGCCTTTCCACAGATGGTAGTAGGTGTGTCCTACCATGCTAGTGATTGTAAGTGCTGAGCCTTTCCACAGATGGTAGTAGGTGTGTCCTACCATGCTGGTGGATGTGAGTGTTGTGCCTTTTCACAGATGATAGTAGGTGTGTTCTATCATGCTGGTGACTGTAAGTGCACTGCCTTTTCATAGATGGTAGTAGGTGTGTCCTACCATGCTGGTGATTGTAAGTGCTGAGCCTTTCCACAGATGGTAGTAGGTGTGTCCTACCATGCTGGTGATTGTAAGTGCTGAGCCTTTCCACAGATGGTAGTAGGTGTGTCCTACCATGCTGGTGGATGTGAGTGCTATGCCTTTCCACAGATGATAGTAGGTGTGTCCTATCATGTTGGCGGTTGTAAGTGTTGGGCCTTTTCACAGATGATAGTAGGTGTGTCTTATCATGCTGGTGAATGTGAGTGCTGGGCCATTCTGATATGATTATAGGATTAGTTCCTACATGATCAAATGTGAGTGCTGGGCATGCCTTTCTGACGAGTAGGTCAGATGTAAGTGTTGGAAAGGCCTTTCTGATGAGTAGGTCAGATATAAGTGCTGAAGAAGACCTACATGGAGGCTAGGCCTAAAACCAGCATGAAAAAGGGCTGGCTCTGTAAAACTTCCTGTGATGAGAAGAATCATGAGATAGCACCAGGGATGATCTAGATCCAATGATGATCAATATCCAGTGATGATGATCCAACAGTGATGATCCAGATGAAGTGATGATCGAGATCTAGTGATGATGATCCAGCAGTGATGATCCATATTGAGTGATGATCGAGATCCAGTGATGACAGCCAGTGATGATCCAGATCCAGTGATGATCCAGATCTAGTGATGATGATCTAGATCGAGTGATGATCTAGATTTAGTGATGATGAACCAGATCAAGTGATGATCCAGATCTTGTGATGATGATCCATATCGAGTGATGATCTAGATTCGGTGATGCTAGTCCATATCGAGTGATGATCCAGATCCCATGATGATGATCTAGATCGAGTGATGATCTAGATTCAATGATGATGATCCAGATCGAGTGATGATCCAAATCCAGATGAATATGACTTACAGATGAAGATGAATTGAAGATGAAGATGACCTGAAGATGACGATGACCCAGATGACACAGAGAAGAAGACCTGTGCTGATAAATTGTGTCGAGTGAATACCTTCCTAGTTAAGAGGGAGTGTTGATGTAATTGTAACTTCCGAATGTATTCACCTGTATTTCTTATCTATTGTAACCCGATGTTCATTCTGGGATGTATTGTAATGTATTTGAGTCATGTCATACCCCGATGTTTATTCCGGGAAGTTTATATAAATAGAAAGTCATGTCAAGTCATTGTGGGTAACCCTCCTATTGGTCAAGGGTTAAAGTCCCCATAGTTGTGGGGCCCTTGGGTTATTAGACTATCCTAGTGAAGTTGACCCTAGGTGAGTCATTGTAAGTCAGGGAAATAGTCCCCACCATTGCGTTACCCTCCTATTGTTCGGAGGAGGAAAAGTCCCCACAAGTGGTGGGGCACTAGGGTTGTTGGACACTCCTAGAGATGTCGGCTCTAGTAAGTAATTTTTAAGTGAGGCTGACATGTTGGAGTGCACTTCAAGTGATCGAAATAATATAAATAGAGAGTGAGCCTCTCTATTTATCTCACTTGAAACACTCACACTCACTCATTGGGGTGCATGAGTGAGAGGAGAAACTCTCTCAATGTGAGAGAGAGAGACTGCTGCTATGTGGACATCATCTTATTGTTTTGGTGCTGATTCTATCTCAGAGGAAGTTGCGAGGTTTTCTCCTTTATGGTTTCCCCGAGGAAAAATATTTGTGTCTCTTGTCTCTTGTGATGTGCTTATGTTTTATTACTGTGCTTGTTATTCTCTCAGTTAAAAGATCCTAAGATCATAATCCTATCTTGAATAATGAAAAACTAACACTAGGCATGAAGACTCAAAGAAAATTGAGAAGGTAAAGATGAAGCAGCCAACGAAATGTTGGAAATGCGGAGGACATCATTTACGCCGGGACTGCCCAACGAGGGAACATAAAGAGGGTAGCAGCCACAAAGTTCCTCAACTTGGGGAAGAGCCAAAAGCTTAGAACCAATAGGAGAAGATCGTGGAGGTCAAGGGGCTTGGTCCTGAAAGTTCAAAGTAAATAATTGAACATGGGATAGATCTGCAAAATTTTGAAATTTTGATGTGCAAATGGTATATGCATTCCTATGTATTGGAACACCGAGGACAGTGTTATTCTAAGGGGGAGGGGATTGTAATACCCCATTTTTGACCCCATTTGCATTAAAAGGTACATGATGTATATTTTGTAATTAATCGTGGTGTGGAGCTAAAGGAAAAATCCCCACCATCAATTTCGTTGTGTATGTCTTGGCAATAAGGATCATTGCCGATGGTATATCGTGTTATCCAGCACATTATAGTTTTGGAATCATGTAAATATTCAAATCAATTAAAATAAACCTACAGCCAGCTACGATAGTGCAACTTTAAATGAAAAGGGCATGATTCCTAAGGTTAAGTGGGGGGGGTTCTCTAAACTGTGGGAGCCATTGGGATTTTTCCATGCGTCGACCACCCACAAAACTTCTGTTGTTTTATTAGTTGGGAGTAGTTATGGTTGGGGAGTGGTGGGTAGCAGGACTGCCAGTATTTGCCCCACATACACTCCACCAACAAGCTCGCTCTTCCTCACACGGAGGGCAGGGGGACAGTTACCACTCTCTCCACTCTTCCACTTGTGTTTTTTGTCTTGACCATATCACACATGTAGGGGTTATGTTATCCCTTCTCTCACCAATTACTTCTATTCATGGTTCTTCACGAAGAGATAGGTTATGTTCTTCCTCTCGGCCTGTCAAGAGGATCAATTTGCCTTTTGTATTATCGGACTGTGTGTATGTGTGTTACCCTCATGATTTTGTGGTCTGTGTGCCTATTTTTCCCCTATCCAAGATTGAGAATTGGACTTCTCTCCCATTTTCAGGATGTTGAATGTTTCCGTGGCTTAGCCGTGAGATTGGTTGTTGTTCTACACCTGAAACTGTGGCTTTTTATGGTTTCCCCCACATTGTTTGTTGTTGTGAATGCAATCATATTTTGGTTTCTGCTAAGTTGTTTTGGCCACGCTAGGGCCAAGAACAACTCTAAGTCATCTTGTCTGACCTGAGCTGTGTTCACCCTTTCGTTTGGGTTGTCACCCTATTATCTTTATTTTCTTCACAGAGCTATGAGCTGTTTGTTTTATTGTGGTATGCATTGTTTGGTATTCAAATTGTTTAGAGTAGAATTATAGGCTAGGTATGATTGAGAAACCTACTGCTAGGGATCCACTCAGACAAAATTAGACTGCTGGCTTTCTTCTCCAAAAACCTTGAAGAGTATTGGAAAGGGAAGTCAGGGCCTAAGGGACTGTGAAGAAGAGAAAGGACTGATTCTTGGTGTTGGGTGTGTGGATGTCTTAGAGTTCAGGTTAGCTCTGATGTAGGCATCCTTAGTTCTCCATTGAGACCACAAGCTTAGCATTTAGCCTTTCATAACTCCTTGATGGATTGAAAAACCCAACTGTGTTGACTTGGCTGTTTTGTGTAACCTTGGCTATGTGTAAGCCTGCTTTGACCTTTATTCCTTGGGGAATCATGCCCAGGTCTGGGGTGGCAGTGTTGCTGAGAGATTGATGAGCACACTGGCCTATGGTTTGGTGGAACATTGCAATGACGTAGCTGGTTGCGGGACAAGATATTTATAAGATAAGTGTTCTTGTCCATTTTTCTTCTGCATTTAATTTTATTGCCTAATGTCTAATGAATCGTGATGAACATTTTGATTCTATAATGTATATGTTGCTTCCGCTATATGTTGAGTAACTATGCATCCATGTATGTTTTATACATCTTAGCATATTTTATGTTTTAAGCATTTTATTTCAGGTTTATATGCATGTTCTTGTTCATGGAGCTAGTTTCCCAGAGGTTTATGATGGTTGGTAGTGTCCTCTTCACCGTTCGAAGGGTCGGGGACGTTACAATCATGTAGTTCCACCACAACCTTACTTGCATATTCATGTTGCAAGCATCTGAGAAAAACTCCATCGTAGTTTTGTCTAAACAACACTCCATCAATAATATGATATAAGGCTGATTTTAGACATAATGTTCTCCTTTTCTTTGGATTCCAACATTATAGAAAATATTATTCTTGAAGATAATGAATTAAATCTCTATACTAGGAGTCTGGAGCTGTGAATAAAGGACATACATCGTCCATGTGTAATTCAGCTTCATTATCCCAATTGTTATTATCATTGTATTGACTCTCAGCCATCAATTTAAAGATCCATTGTCCTTTAACTATGGTTAATGGTTGGAATTATAGATCATATTCTTGCAAGGCAATTACCCAGTTACCTCTTCTTTCTCCCAACTCTTTTTGTACAAAAAGAGATCATACTACCGGGTGCAGAACTATTACCTTGGTACGATCCTTAAGTATATACAGTATGAATTACTTCACCGATTTAAAAAATGCATAGGCTTACTTATCAACTATGGGATAGTTTAATTCATCCCCTTGTAGACCAGTGATCATAAATGATATGGGGTACTCATCTCCCCTTTCTTCTTTCTGTGTAAGCACCACTGCTAATGAATCATCTGAAGCAAAACTGTACAACATAAAATCATTTCCGAAGTTGGGAATTTTAAGTGATGGTGCATGAGCTATGGATGTCTTGATATTTTTTAATCCATCCTTCTCTGAATCAGTCCACTTGAATTGAACACTTTTCTTGACCATTTGTTGCAAAGGTTTGATTACTTGAGCGAAGTCTGGCACAAACCTTCGTACAAAATTAATTGTTCCCATAAACGACTGCATAACTTTTTTATTATGGGGTAAAGGGATCTGTTCTATTGATTTAATTCTCTTTGGGTCTATTGAGATAAATTTCTTTGAAATAACATGACCCAATATCTTTCCTTCAGTAAAAACAAACACACATTTCTTAGTATTTAAAGAAATGCCATATTTTCTACAACATTCAAAAATCTATTTCAAATGAAATGCATGTTCTTCTCTCTTTTTAGAAAATATTGTAACATCATCTAAATAGACCACAACACTTTGGCCAATCAGACCACAGAAATATATATCCATAGCCTTTTTGAAACTTTCTCCAACATTAATGAGTCCAAAGGGCATTCTCCTATATGCAAAAGTCCCCCACTTGGTTCTGAAGGTGGTCTTGAGCATGTCTTCTTCTACTACTAGCACTTGACTATAGCCTAAGAATCCATCTAATAGAGAAAGCAACTCAAAACCTGAGACCATTTGTATTATTTGTTCCATGGGTGAGACAGGGTAATTATCTTTATCTGACACATGGTTTAAATTCTTGAAATCTACACAAAATATGATCTCTCTAGACTTTTTTCGTACTGGCACTAAGTTTGAGACCCATTCTAAATGTCTAACTTTGAATATGGTATTAGCATCCAAAAGCTTCTTCACCTCACTTTGAATTAGGGGTTCTAGTTTGGTATGCATCTTTCTCAGAGGATGCTAATAAGGTTTGACTCCAAATTTGATTGGAATAACATGCTGTATAATTTTGGAGTCATAAGTTTTTAGGTCTTCATAGGTCCAAGAAAATACATCTTTGTATTGTCTGAATAAACTGATGAATTTGCTCCTCTCCCTGAGTGAACAACATTTCCCTGAATTCACATACTTGGGTTCAGCCTATGACCCTAAATTTATCAGCTCGAATTGCAAAGATGAGGTGTTTGTCTTGGCATTCACTGGTTTTCTAAAATTGTTGTCTAGATTGAACATCTGTTCCAAAGTTCTGACTCATTTAGGAATGAAATTTCCATTCTGTAGGTTTTCTTGATGTTCTTCGTCATCTATTATGGTTCCTTTAAATGTATCATCATTCATTAGACATTCCAATATTTGTTGATCATCATCAAACAGCCTCATATTAATGATGTTGTCTAAAACATAAGGCCTAAAAATCAATTCAATTGAACATCTGTTATTTGTAGGTACCATCCTTACAGCTGAAGTAGCTAAAAAGTCAGTTGCTGCATTCTTCACTCTAGGAATTGAATAAATATTGAATGCATGAAAATTTGTTAATAAATCCCAAACTTGATTTTGGTAAGCCTTCAAATGTGGTGATATGCAATGAAATTTGTTTTGAACTTGTTTAACAATGATTTTGGAAACTATGTACACTTTTAGATTTTTTACTTTTAATTCCATTTCTTTTTTCAACCCTGGACTAATGCTTTGTATTCAGTTGTGTTATTTGTACATTTAAATTCTAATATACATGAAAGAAAAAATATATTTTTCTATGGATTGATCAAGACACAACCAGCTCCTAATCCTTCCAAGGTTTTGGAATCATCAAAATAAGGAATCCATAAAATTTCTACTTCTAGTAAATTTGAACTACTAACTACATCTAAGACTAACTCTACTATATTACAATCAACATTATCATCCCATGAGAATTGAAGGAGATTGGGATGGATATCTAATATGTTACTGGCTTCCTCAACTTGGTAATTTACCAGTTCTAGCTCAAGAAAATAGTTTCCCAACACAGAATTGACCAGTTCATTCTTTCCTTCCAACTAAGTTACATTGTACTTCATATGAGGTTCCCTTAACACCTTTATTTGGTTCTAAAAACCTTTATAAGGTAACCATACATGTGACAAATATGATGCAAAATATCCCTCCATTTTTTCTACCCAATCCCAGCTCAGAACAAAACCATAGGTGTCAGGGATATCTACTACAACAATGTCTATATACTCATAGACCCTCTCTTTTGCTGATAAACGGATCAGAACATCTTCCATTTCTGCTATCACTTTCACTGCAGTCCTATCCAATTAGATAACTTGTCATGTAGCTGGCTTAGGTTGACCATTTATTTGCTTGCAAAGTAAAAGTAGCATGACATTTACAGATGCTCCAGAGTCCACCAAATAATTATGCATGTTGTAGTTGAAAATTTCAAAAGTAAGCAAAAATGCTGGAGTTCTATGTTTAGACTTTCCTCCTAAACTTGCTTCACCAATCTCTTCATTAGTTTGGTTATCATTCTGGGGTTCCTTCATAGGTGTCTCAAGTGCTTTTAACATCTTTTCTTTTTCTTGGGGTATATTACACATTTCAAACAAGGAGATATTCGCTTTAGTCTTTTTAATATCTTCTACAATGTCATATCCCATTTCATGTTCAGTGGAATTATTCTTGACATTCCCAAATTTATTTTCAGTAGACTTTACAAGAATATTGACTTTCTTGGGACTTTGGCTTGAGATGAAAAACTCAGGTATATTAACAATTTGAGTATTATTCTTTATTTTTCTCATGTTCTCTTGAAGTTTCTTAATCTTGGGAAGTATCATGTTATCTTATTTCAATGAGCTCTGACTCCTTGTTGTAACATTTGTCTCTGGTATTTCTTCTTCCTCAGTGAGATCTTTGTCCTCTACATTAAACATGGAAACACTATCCCATAAGACCAAAGTGTCTTCTGCTAGCCGAAAATACGCACCTCCTACAGACAAGAGTTGGTTCCCTAGATCTGAATGGTTTAGGTCTAGAACAAAACACAAAAACCAAATGTTAAACTTCCCCTAGGTCTGGTTAATCAACTAAATGGAATGCCATGATACTTCTCTCAAAGGTTTTCCTCGCTATCCTTGAAGAAGAACCTATAAACGATGGAAAAAAACAAGAGAAACATGCATACAATATAATCAACTAGATCTATGCTTGTGACCAAGGAATCAAGCAATACATACATATGAAACAGTAAATATGGGAAACAAAAGACATTCTTTATTAACAAATGATTGGAGAGACTAAAAACTTCTTGCCATGGTGTTGAGAGTTCCTTCCAATGGCTCCTTGCCTCTAACTTCACCTTTCCTCCAAAGACTCAAGAATGATTTTGATAGAGTTTGGGTATGAAACACAATTATTCCTCCTCTTTCCCATGGGGGGTGAGCTAGTATTTAAAGGCATGGGAGGATAGGTATGGTTGAGGATATCATGGGTGAGGTGGAGATTATATCCTAAAATGGAGGATTTCAAGCTCTAGCTGGTCCTAAACCATAGGGATGAGGCTCCACAGAGGTCAACTTCGAGAATCCTCTCGAAGCTTCTCCTTTTTCCCTTCAAAGCTCAAGCACCGCTTCTCCAAAGAAGAAAACAGGCGGTGATAAGGGGGCACCGTTTCTTGTAGTGAAGGAAGGAGTGGTGGCACCGCTCTTTGCTCATGTATTAGGATCAGTTCTAGCTCTTTGCTTCTGGGGTAATGCTTTTCATTAATGGGGAAAGAGCATTACCATATCAAAAGAGGGAAAAATTACAAGTGGTTAATTTATTCCCTCGTTTCTCTAGGGAAAACTTTGAGATATTAGAGAAAACAAGGGTATACCTATCTCATAACATGAGGGTGATGAGATTTTGGTATAACAGAGATGCCCCCCAAAGTATAATCTTTAGAGGGAAACGATATGAAATATACTTTGAAATAAAAATGTATAGTGTCGAGGCAAAGGTCCAAAGGTCGAAAGTTATCAAACATCACCAACTTTATGCAGCATATTTTGATACATGTCCCAAATGTCTCACAGCATGGTTTTCAACTAATACAATGCAGATCCATGTGAGATACAAAAAATTCATGGCTACTAAAATACAGCGTAGATCCATGCGAAGAAGACTTAAATTTGGACATAGCTACGAGACATACAATGTATATCTATCTCATACAGACGCAAATCTGCACACAGCCATGAACATAAAAATATGGATCCATGCTAGGACTCATACAAATACTCCATCGCAACCTAGGGAAAGAAATGAGCGCTTAACAAATACCTAGGGTCTTCGTCTCGTCTTCCATAAAGTATGATTCTAAGCATGTGATTACAATGATCTGAAGTCGAACATGGTAGAAACCACTTGATTACCGATCAATGATGTGAACCATTAACAAGTGCAAGGGAGATCACCCTTAATGTCAATGATTCCCAAGGTACCCTAGTACAATATACTAAGTGAAAATAAATGATCTGATGTCGAACACCCAATCGAATATTTCAATCAAAGGTTAATGATGTGAACCTATGTCTAAAACGAGAGAATATGTCATTAAGGCATACAGATCTCAAGGTACTAAACTTGTTTCTAAGACTAATTTTTGGATGATGAGATGATGTCGACAGGAATAGTCTCATCGAAGGAGGTCCATGATGAATCCCACATCGACGACATGAAACATGGAACAAAGTTCTAGAATGTTGAGTATGATGTAACCATAGGACTGACTCAAAAGTAACTGACTCAAAAAATTTGTTTCAACTATAGGTTTAAACTCTCAAAACAGTTTCCCTTTTGAACATAATGTGGCATGACCAAAGACTTGGCAGCATTGAATTGACGAGGCGAAACACAATGCGACAACAGACAATGCAATCTTTGAGAGACTCAAAGGAGTGGCCTGACTAATGAAAGTGGATCGACTCGGAAACAAGTTGAATACCCAATTGAATGAATGAAATGCATACAAGTGCCATGTTCAAAGGTGACTAACAACTTCCATTATAGAAAAATGTTTTCCCTTTCCCTTAATTTCCCCATCATGATTGATGAGTGCCTCTTTTTGTTTTTATGTGTTCAAAGAGGGTAACAAACATTTGTTGTAGGTCATCAAGTGATGAGTCCAAACTCATATGTTTTATGAACCTGAGAAAGGAGGGGTTCGTTGACAAAAAAGGGTCTCTCAATGTTTAATTTAACGAGTCTAATGAAAGAAAACTCAGTGTAGTTCATGTTTAGAGAGTCTGAACAAACTAAAGAAAATTCCAAAGGGTCCCTTTTCGTATGAATTAGTCTCTATGGACCAAAAAAGTATAAAATAATACCTGAGAGAACTCTTCCAGTCATGATTGGCTGGAGTGTTCCTTTTTCATAAATAGTCCATCCGAACCGAAAAAGAGATAACCTACCATCAGAGAGACGACTCTTCAAATACGTTCATGAGTATGAAGAAGAAAAGTAATCGACTATCTTTTAACATTTTAAGAGTCTGAAAAGAGCTTAAAGAAGACTCTATTAACCTTTCTCATGTTTGAATCCAGAGCATGAAAAAGTAACAAACTAAGATCATACCACTTTTCATGTTTTAACCAAATCACGAAAAATGAAAAGTAAGCTCAACACCGTCTTACCGTTTTTAATGGGCTCAAACATTAGTTGAAAGAATGCTCAGGGTATCTGATTCATTTTTTAGTGAGATCGGCACAGAAAAAAGAACTATTCTCAAATGGTCATTTCATGGTTTAACGAGATCAAAACTAAAATAAAGTATGCTCAAAATCACTTGTTTCATTTTTACACAAGCTTGAAACAGAAAATAACTATGCTCGAAACATGGTTTCATTTTATGCAATCTTGAAACCAAAAGGTAAACTATGCTTAAGGAAACCTACTTCATTTTTTAACGAGCTTGAAATAGAAAATGAACTATGCTTAGGAATGGTTTCATTTTTATGAAAGTTTGAAACTAAAAGGTAAACTATGCTTGAGGAAATCTATTTGATTTTTTAACAAGCTTGACATAGAATGGGATATTTTCTCATAGGCATCTGTTTCATTTTTTAACAAGCTTGACACATAATGGGAACTTTGCTCACAACCTGTTTCATTTTTTAACGAGCTTGACACATAATAAGAACTATGCTCACAGGCATCTGTTTCATTTTTTAACGAGCTTGAAATAGAAAATGAACTACGCTCAAGAATGGTTTCAGTTTTATGCAAGTTTGAGACCAAAAGGTAAACTATTCTTGAGGAGATCCATTTCATTTTTATGCATGCTTGAAACCAAAAGGGTAAACTATGCTTAAGGAGGGGTTTTATTTTTTAATGAGATTGAAACCAAAAGTAAACTATGCTCTCAAACTTGCTCCTATCCAACATGATATCCAGAGGTTGGTTGGTTGCCCCCATTACATAAAAGATAAAATATTAGCTCCATTATGATGTCCATAGAATATATCCATGCCTCCCATTTTACCTATGATGGGAAGAAGATAACTAGAAGAAGGGGAAGGAACCACAAGAACATGCGGCACATTCAGGGCAATCTGATTACTAGGAGTAACATGATGGTCAGGTGTAACAAGGGAAAGTTGATAAATGGTCACAATCTTCCCATCATGGGGAAAATGAATTACTCTAAAAAGTGTGGACACTACGGCTTTCATGGCATAAAAATAATCACGTCCAAGGAGAATATTAAAATATAAAGGACCTTGGACCACCATAACATCAATACAGACAGTCTTTTCTCCTAATGTAATAGGAAAATAAGGAAGGGTCCCTACAGGTGCAGTAGGTCTTCAATTAAAAGTCAGTATCTGATCGGTGGATGGCACAAGATGAGGAGAACCTAAAGCTTTCCAAGAAGTTGAGGATATAATACTAACATAAGCCCCTTCATCAACAATAGTGCGAAGTATCTGCCTAGAAGTAACATTCACAACTATCTAGAAAGGAAAACTCGAATGAAGATGAGACTCTGTTAGGTTACTCCATTCAAAGGAAATAACCTCACTACTCGGAGAGGGTTCTATCGAAACAGACAAAATTTCCTCTTGTTAAGAACAATCAAAACGAAGCATGAAAAATTCAATAGGTTTCGGTTCATTCTCTACTGTAAGAGAACAACAAGATGAAGATTTGGTCAAAGAGACTACTTTAGTCTTAACACTCTATGATGAAAGAGTGGGATCGAGTGGAGATGACATCAACTCGACCACTTTAAATTCACTCTTCAAAGGAAGAATGGGATCAATCATGGATGAATCTAGATTAACCACTTGGAATTCACTCTTAGAAGGAAGAGTGGAATTGACCTTAGATGAAACTGAATCAACCACTTTAACTTCACCCTTCAAAGGAAGAGTGGGATCAACTACGAATGAAACCGAATTGACCACTTCAACTTCACTCTTCAAAGGAAGAGTGGGATCAACCGAGGTTAGAACTAGATCGACTAATTTATCAACCAATGGGATGTCAAGTGAAAACTTACGATAACTTGTTGGAAGTCAATGACAAGAAACGGTAATATCTTCCAACAACTTAGAAGCTTCATCCATGTGAGGACAAAGGTAAGTAAAATGCATGTCCTTACAAAGGAAGCAAGGATTTCTGACTTTACCCTTCCGACTCTTAACCATAGAGTCACTAGTTGAGGGGGGATCATTAGCATGATTACTAGAGGCTGATGACATATCTTGTCAGGAAACCTTAGAACACTCTTCTAAAACTAGGAACAAACCAGGAAAATATTTCAAAAGGTGATCTCCCTTGCAAATCCTACAAGGAAATTTGGTCTTATGCGATCTTGGGGTGTGCATATAAACACTCTCTACACTGGGAGGAGTGATTGTTTGAGACTTGGTTTTTCGTTTGTTTTTATTCTTCTTAATTTTCCTTTTCTTCTTCTTCTTATCCACTTGACTACTAGTACTAAAACTTTCAATAGGCGAAGAGGGAGAAATGGGAAAAGACACGTCTGGTGAAGAAGGAGAGGGATCAACATGAGGTTGATGCTCTTGTGGTGAAGGATTAGGATCAGAAGCAACTGGTGTACATGGGATAATTGAACTGGAGAATAACCAAATAGGTAACCCAATAGTCAATCCAGGAAGGCTTAACATATCCATGAGAGGAGGACCAACATCCCCATATGGAGGGAACACAAAAGACATGCTTGGTAAAGCAGTCTCTTGGTTGGTAGTCTTGGAAGGTGAAGCCATAACTATGTAACAAAACTATCTCTCTCTTCTAAAAAATACTAACTATACAGACAACAAGTGCTACTAAAACTAATGAAGTAAGAAAAATATGTGAGAGGAGTGGATTAAAGGTTTGGAACCTCATAGGATAGGCCAAAAGGATAAATCAGATGGTTTGAGGATTCCTAACAAGTTCTCCTGGTATACACAAGGTACATGGGAGCTCGAATTGGTAGTAGTGTTGTCTAATGCACAACCGTTCACAAGGGGCCTTCCTATATACAATCCAATACGTGAAGTACCTTTCTATATACGTCAAGGGCACATGAAAGGCTGTTCAATATACTGGCAGTACATGGAAGAACTGCGCGAGTCCCAGGTTGTAGTGCAGACAAATTAATGACAACTCCTACGTTTTACAATTCCTGAACAAGTCTCTAACCTATCACACAAATTGCTAAAAATTTTAAACCTAAGCTAGCACTTAATTTTATCTTGAATGGCTAGGTGAATGC
Source organism: Pseudotsuga menziesii (assembly GCA_001517045.1). Lineage (NCBI taxonomy): Eukaryota > Viridiplantae > Streptophyta > Pinopsida > Pinales > Pinaceae > Pseudotsuga > Pseudotsuga menziesii. The sequence continues at coordinate 57,728 of LPNX010580199.1, read as the reverse complement.
ATGAGGTGAGGACATAAAAAGTAAAACCATGCAGTATGATTGTGCAAAATTTTCACTTTCACTTTAAAGGTATGCCCTACTTAAGGAAGGGAGAGAGAGGTTCAATTCATTTGAAACATAGAATAAATCCCATACAAAAATAAAAGACACTTGCTTATATGGTCCTTTCCTAACTGAAACAAACAAAATATTCTCTTTTGAACTAAAAAAGAAGTGAGATCTCTAATGAAAAGCAAGAAAAGATAATTACAACTTTTATACAAAAGTGTTTAGATTTTCAACTAAAGATAGAATGAAATAATCATAAAATTATACAATAACTTTCATATGAACTTTTCCACAACTTTATGAAAAAAGGAAAAAACATACAAAAATCATGTATAAAAAATGAAGACAAACTGAAATGAATCTTTTCTTGTTCTATCAAAGAAGACATAAATCAGAGATCTAACAAAACCCAGTTCTATTCAAAGCCAACTATGAATCTTTAAAATACCAACATCAATCAAAATTATCGAAAATAACTATGGATTCTTGATTTTTCATTGAGTTTTCGGTTCAAAAATGAATTACAGAGTTCAAACAACAACTGTAACTATCTGAAGCATGCATCTCAAATACCAAAACAAGCATTTAAGAATCAAACACCAAATAGGGCTAAGAAGAATACCTGGCATCGCTTCTAGAGTTACTAGCTTGAACACCGCTTCTTGCACACAGCAAAAGAGAGGTGGAACCGCTTCTTGTACACATCAAAATAGAGGTGTCACTATTTCTTGTACATAGCAAAAGAGAGGTGGCATCACTTCTTGTACATAACAAAAGAGAGGTGGCACCACTTCTTGCAGATTCACACCAGGGCATTACAAGGTCTAGCACCGCTTCCTGGACACAGAGAAAGGGTGGTGGCATCGCTTCTTTAACACAGAGGAAGATCGGTGACAACTCCAGAACCACACTTATAACATAGCTTAAGAGCGGCGCCTGAGATGGCGATTTGAAAAATAAAAAAAGAAATAGAAATTAAAGTTACAGATTGAAAGATGAACCCAAAAAGTCACTAGAAAACCCAGTAAACCAAAAATATGAATATCCAAAGGAAGACAAAGGAAAAAAAAGCTAATTCAAAGCAAATCTACAAATCTATGAATGGAAAAGTAGATCTATAAATTAAAAATGAAGGTGGATGTTTCAACTTACGAATGATCCAGAATTTGAAGTAGATCCCCAGTGGAGTCACCAATTTTGTTATCCAAAAAAACACACCTCCTGTGGACAAGAGCTGGTTCCCTAGATCTGAATGGTTTAGGTCTAGAACAAAACACAAACACCAAATGTTAAACTTCCCCTAGATCTGGTTAATCAACTAAATGTAATTCCATTATACTTTTCCCAAATGTTGTTATCGCTATCCTTGAAGAAGAACCTGTAAATGATGTAAAACAACAAGAGAAACATGATAACATACAATATAATCAACTAGATCTATGCTTGTGACCAAGGAATCAAGCAATACATACATATGAAATAGTAAGTATGGGAAAGAAAAGACATTCTTTATTAATAAATGATTGGAGAGACTACAACCTTCTTTCCTTAGTGTTGAGATTTCCTTCCAATGGCTCCTTGCCTCTAACTTCACCTTGCCTCCAAAGATTCAAGAATGATTTTGATAAAGTTTGGGTATGAAACACAATTCTTCCTCCTCTTTCCCATGGGGGGTGAGCCAATATTTAAAGGCATGGGAGGATAGGTATGGTTGAGGATATCATGGGTGAGGTGGAGATTAGATCCTAAAAGGGAGGATCTCGAGCTCTTGCTAGTCCTATACCATATGGATTAGGCTCCACAGAGGCCAGCTTTGAGAATCCTCTCGAAGCTTCTCTTTTTTGCCTTCAAAACTCGAGTACCACTTCTCCAAAGAAGAAAGAAGGTAGTGATAAAGGGGCACCGCTTCTTGCAGTGAAGGAAGGAGTGGTGGCACCACTCTTTGATCATGTATTAGGAGCAGTTCTGGCTCTTTGCTTCTGGGGTAACTCTTTTTATTAATGGGGAAAGAGCATTACTAGCTAAAAAGAGGGAAAAATTGCAAGGGGTTAATTTAGTCCTTCATTTATCTAGGGAAAAATTTGAGGGATTGGAGTAGAAAAGGGGATACCTATCTCATAACATGAGGGTGACAAGATTTCAATATAACAAATATGCCAATTTTGTTAGCCAGAAAACACACCTCTTGCAGACAAGAGCTAATTCCCTAGTCTGAATGGTTTAGGTCTAGAACAAAACACAAACACCAAATGTTAAACTTCCCCTAGATCTGGTTAATTAACTGAATGGAATTCCATGATACTTCTCTCAAAGGTTGTCCTCGCTATATTTCAAGAGGAACCTGTAAACGATGGAAAACATTAAGAGAAACATGATAGCATACAATATAATCAACTAGATCTATACTTGTGATGAAGGAATCAAGCAATACGTACATATGAAATAGTAAATATGGGAAAGAAAAGACATTATTTATTAATAAATTATTGGAGAGACTACAACCTTCTTTCCTTGTGTTGGAGTAGGGTCCCGCAGCTACAGGAGAAGCTGCCATTTTGGCAGATAGACAGTTTTGGCGAAGATATAAGAGATAAGGTAAAGATACGACATCGTAGCATGTTTCTAGTTGCAAATCAGAGCCGGAAATTGTGACTATTGGGGCAGAGAAGTCAAAGAAGACGATAGTACCTGAGCAGCCAAGAAGAGAGAGCTCAACCACTGCACTAAAGGCAGCGGTCGAGAAGAGAGAGCTCACCCACTACATTCAAGGCAGCGGCGGAAGACAAGAGGGCTCAGCTACCCTCATAAAGGAAAAGGGGCAATGAGGCCAAGGTATTGAAGATGAAGGACAAAAAAGGAAGCGGTGCCCAGTACCCACGATCAGTACCGGGAAGCGTGGAAGACTGCAGAGAGCTGTGGTGTGACGGAAAACGGCAGTTCAATTACAGATAGACCGACTATCACAGTTAGGGTTTTTGGGTTACTGCGAAGACCTTCTGGCCGCCTATAAAGGGATGTATTTTGTATTGTAAAAGGTTAGCTAGTTATTCAGTTAGCTCACAGCTATTTTTTATTGTAATAGATTCGAGCTTTGGTTCTGCTATTCAGTCCATAGTTACCTTACTGTAACCAGTAGCCGATTCTAGGAGTATGTATGTAACAATCCACAGGGATTGACAGAGAGAGAGAGAGAGAGAGAGAGAGAAAATATTGTGAGAAGGAAATATAGAGAAAGAGAAGAGATATAGGAGAGAAGGGATCCCGACAGTGAGTGCGGAGTTACCCAGAAGATCTCTAGCTGCACAATAGGTTGCAACAGAACTGTGTACTCTCTCAAGATATAATAAACACAGTTATGTGGACGTAGCTTCTACCCTGCAAGTGAACCACGTAAAACCAGTGTGCTATGTGATTATTTCATGTGATTGTGCTTACTTAGTTGATATATATTATCTGTTACATGAATGTTGTATCTCAGTTAGTAAATGTCTGTATGTCCTCATTCAGTTACAGCATTATTGAAGGTTAAAGGTGGATTTACATGTATCAAGCATTTGCATATGAGTTTATCAGTGCTTGTTTCAGACAGTAATAAGTCATTCTATTAAATTGTTTCCAGTATACTTATTCGCCCAGTTAAGTATAGTCGAGGTAGAGTGTGTTGAACTATGGAAGTTCAAGTCAGAGTGTTTACCATCTTGTTGAAATTTATCCAAGTCATTTCACCCAGTGAGATAGCCTTTGGACCGTGAGGGTCGCAGTGGGCCGTACTATAGAAGATATTGCGTTGACAGTAGGAAATATTACACTGTCAGAGGAGCTGTGGTGTGATATATCGTCGAGCATGGGTTAAGAGGAAGGGAGAGTTGCGCACCTCCTGAGTCGCTGTGATGCGATAGGAGTCCTTCCCCTGTCAAAACCCACGAGTAAGAGAGAAGCGCACGTCATAGAGAGATATCGCTAGATAAGAGAAATTGTGACACCCTAGGATGCTACAGAACCTATTTAAGGACACCTGAGTCTTCGGCCAACCCATAAGATCACTTCGGGTGAGACTTCAGGCCGTTTTGCGGTCTATCGCCGAAAGGGCCAGTGAGCTAGGGGTATTGTTGGTATATGTATAATAGTAAACCTGGGTCTTCCCAAATATCCAACACCTTGGTGTTGAGAGTTCCTTCAAATGGCTCTTTTCCTCTAACTTCACCTTGCCTCCAAAGACTCAAGAATGATTTTGACAGAGTTTGGGTATGAAACCCTATTCTTCCTCCGCTTGTCCATGGGGGGTGAGCTAGTATTTAAAGTCATGGGAGGATAGGTATGGTTGAGGATATTATGGGTGAGGTGCATATTAGATCCTAAAATGGAGGATCTTGAGCTCTAGCTGGTCCTAAACCATAGGGATGAGGCTCCCCGGAGGTCAGTTTCAAGAATCCTCTAAAAGCTTCTCTTTTTTTCCTTCAAAACTTGAGCACTGTTTCTCCAAACAAGCAAACAAGTAGTGATAAGGGGGCACCAATTCTTGCAATGAAGGAAGGAGCGGTGGCACCGCTCTTTGCTTCTACAGTAATGATTTTCATTAATGGGGAAAGAGCGTTACCAGCTCAAAAGAGGGGAAAATTGCAAGGGGTTAATTTACTCCTTCATTTATCTAGGAAAAATATTGAGGGATTGGAGTAGACAAGGGGATACCTATCTCATAACATGAGGGTGACAAGATTTTGGTATAACAGAGATTCCAAATTTGTTAGCCGGAAATGCACGCCTCCTGCGGACAAGAGCTGGTTCCCTAGTCTGAATGGTTGAGGTCTAGAACAAAACACAAACACCAAATGTTAAACTTCCCCTAGATCTGGTTAATCAACTAAATGGAATGCCATGATACTTCTCTCAAATTTTGTCCTCACTATCCTTGAAGAAGAACCTGTAAACAATGGAAAACAACAAGAAAAACATGATAGCATACAATATAATCAACTAGATCTATGCTTATGACCAAGGAATCAAGCAATACATACATATGAAACAATAAATATGGGAAAGAAAAGAAATTCTTTATTAATAAATGATTGGAGAGACTACAACCTTCTTGCCTTGGTGTTGAGAGTTCCTTCCAATGGCTCCTTTCCTCTAACTTCACCTTGCCTCCAAATACTCAAGAATTATTTTGAAAGAGTTTGGGTATGAAACAAAAGTCTTCCTCCTCTTGCCCATGGGGGGTGAGCTAGTATTTAAAGGCATGGGAGGATAGGTATGGTTGAGGAAATCATGGGTGAGGTGGAGATTATATCCTAAAAGGGAGGATCTCAAGCTCCATCTGGTCCTAAACCATAGGGATGAGGTTCCACAGAGGTCAGCTTTGAGAATCCTCTCGAAGCTTCTCTACTTTTCCTTCAAAACTCGAGCACCGCTTCTCCAAAGAAGAAAACAAGCGGTGATAATAGGGCACCGCTTCTTGTAGTGAAGGAAGGAGCGGTGGAACCACTCTTTGCTCATGTATTAGGAGAAGTTTTGGCTCTTTGCTTCTGGGGTAACTATTTTCATTATTGGGGAAAGAGTGTTACCAGCTCAAAAGAGGGAAAAATTGCAAGGGGTTAATTTATTCCTTCATTTCTCTAGGGAAAAATTTGAGGGATTTGAGTAGACAAGGGGATACCTATCTCATAACATGAGGGTGATGAGATTTCAGTATAACATCTTCTTCTTGGGTTTCTGTTGGTTCATGATGTTTCTCTTTCTCATCCACAGTTTCTATTAACTTGGAATCCAATAACTGGTTCATCACTAAGGTCGTAGAATTTATCCACTGTGGGAAACTTTTCTCAGAGTGAGGCTTATAATGAAATGTACAGAAACTGTTCATTCCCACATATTTCAAATTCATAGTCGAGGGACTATGTGAGGGAGGTTTGGGATGACCATTATCATCTATCTTTTTATAATAAGGTTTGTATTGTTTATGAGCCTCCTTCTCTTTTTGCAGATAAATTACTCTATTTGACAATTTCTACATCATTTTTACCACACAATCTAATTCCTGTGATCGCTCATATTTAGGTTTAGTTAATAATAAAGGATTTCTATTCCCATAATTTTTCTCTTCTGATTGCATAGGATATTGTTCTATACTCTCCATTTCGACCTCCACATTCTTAGCTTCTTCATAAGTATCTACTAAAGTGGGCCTAACCAATCTTTTGACAAACATGGCTAGGTCAAGACCAAGAGCTGCGGTGTAATACTCAATTAGGGCGTGCTCAGTTGATTTGTCAACTGCATCAAATTTATTCATGTAGGAAGCAAACCCCTAAGTAAAATTATGCACCTTTTCTTTCTTTTCTTTCTTTAGGAAAATCAACCCTTTCATTAAAGCAGCATGGGTTTTCTATATTCCATATTTGTTTCTAAACAACCTCTCAAGGATATTCCAATTTGTAATTGAATTTTCCTACCAGGCAAAGTACCATGAGGCTTCTTTTCCCTTAAGAGTATGTGGGAACAGTCTGCAGACTACATATTCATCTTCTGCTGCTTGTAAACGTTCTAAAGCCAGATAAAAACTCTGCAAATGATCATCCACAAGAATTCCTTCGTTTGGTTTAAATTTGGGCAATGACTTGTCAAAATTCTAAGGCATAGCATGCAACGGAGAGGTAACGTTTAAGGGAGATCTATCCCTCCAAGAAGGTGGTGGAGGTGGCTGGTTTTCATTCTTATTGGCCATGATTCTGAGTGGAGATTAAGGAGGAGACCCGTCAGGGGTTCGAAAAGGTGAGCAGTGAGGGGAATATGGTCCCAACTGATTTAGAGGTTGCACAACTTCTTGCAAGGTTGTTTCTACTAGTTCTTCAAGGTCTTCCACTAATACTGAATCCTATAAGTAAGGACGATCCTTCGTACGCAACTCTCTTCTAAGTAAAGCAGGACTAATGGGTAACCCTCTAATCCTGTTTGCATACTCCTTGGTAATTATCCTTAAATCCTCAACCACTTCGTTATAAATGGGATAGAGATACCCTGTTTCTTTTTCTTTAGGAGTAGGTCTTTGAGGGATACTAGTCTCGGAACTGTCATCAGTGGGGTATTCTCCAAAAAAAAAAAATTCCTTGGCTAGCCATGCACTAGAAGCCCTCCTTCTAGTGCCAAACTATTGAGGCCTGGAAAATCCAAGGAAACAATAGTAGGGATCTCCCCAACAAGCGTTCCCAATTAGCTTGTTATTGTTTGGTATGGGGAATCCGTCTGATTTGTGATCTGACTACCATAAGTCAAGTAACGGTTAAAGATTGTTTTACGGGTTGTGGCCCAGTCCATTGTTTAAGTGTATTCTTTTATTTTTATGTTTATGTATGATATGCAAGTACCTAATTAAGTTCAATCGATAGAGATAATGAAGAGTTTCACAATGTGATGCGCAGTTTCTTACCTCTCGTCTTACCTCTTTCGCTTCTAAATCATAAACAAGAACAACTTGTACTAATACTAACTAATGCTATCTATCCTATCCCTAGGGAGAAATATTGTAATTAATGACGAGTAATGTAATATAAAACATGCATTTAGAAAATTACAGATAGCTGTTCATATTTCAGAATACATGAATATAAGTAGAAAGATAAACAAAGAGATAGCTCATTGTCAATTAAAACATTCATTACTCAAATATGTTGTGGAAGTTTCACAAAAATAAATATGAAAACATTCATAACATGAAATAATTCAAAAATTAGAACGATCTCACAGTTCATAGAAAAATATGAAACATAAGTAGTTCAACATTCAACCAATCTATGGCAAGCATTTGATACTCCACTGTGCCTTCTCTAGCAAAAAATAGATATTCTTTATTATAAGAGGAATTAGTTCTTATTACAATAACATTTTAGAAAGATAGCATGAAAAAAGGTCCTCTCCTACATCTACTTCACCTCTATTTATACAAACAGAAAAACCCTTCAGTTGCCCCTTTACCCTTTTGGGCTTCCCTTGTCTTTTCCTTTACAAAAATTTGTCTTCTAGTGCATGCACTTAGAAAAAAGGATAAATACAAAATATTACATAATTTATCAATTTTTTGAATAAGCCAACTAAGTGGGCCTAGTTTGTGTTTTAATAAAAACATCCCATGCTTGTGCATGTCCGTTCATGGTTTAGTACTCTGTAGGTTCGAGCATGCGAACTGCTGCCTCATGTTTGGACAGATGGGATTCTATTTCCTTCATCTTAGGAGTACTTTGACCAAAAGCTTATTCTAGCTTAAGCTGGTGACCTGATTCTTGTATAATCCAAGTCTCAATATCCTTTTCACTAACAACTTCCAGTCTTGCTAGACTATCCTCTTCCTTTTGTAGACTCTCCTGCAAATTCTGTAGATGATATCCTCTAATCAGGAAAACTTGAGCTAGGGTGTATGTTAGAATCAAGAACTGATGATGAACTAATTGTATACCTTTGTAAAACTCCACACATTTTTCAATAGCGGTGTTCAACCTGACCAATGTTTTACAGCCAAAATTTAGTATGGCTATCTCCATTTTTAGACCTCCTGCTCATTTCTAGGGAATGTCACCTAGAAAGTTCGAATGGGTTTCTATCCAAGCTAACTGATTATTTACTAGCTCTACCACATCTGATAATATTCTTCAGAATTGTGTTGAGCCGAGCTTTATTTCCTTTAATTTGTCTTCCACTTGTTTCACCTTATACATTTATTCTGCAAGTTTCATCAAGACCTGATTAATCTCCTTTTGTAACCTTGAAGATAAATTTATGAATGGGGTGATGTCCATTTGCTTCTCTTTCACTACTTGCAATTTTTCTTTCAGTGAAAGTTTATTGATTTCTAGCTACTCTATTCTTTTGTTTGTCGTATCCCCTTTCTATATTGCTTCTATGATTTGCTTCTCTTGGTATTTTTTCTCTCCTTCAATGATGCTTGTTGATAATACCAAATAATCCTTGTCTAACTGTAAGGTTCAGAATTCTGCCTTTGACTCCTCAATCTCACTAATCATGTCTTCGTAATTTCTTCTAAGATTGTTCCAAATCCTTCATTATTTTATCAACATTGTCTTCAGTAGCTAGGGATGTGGCTACTCCATCCCTTACCATTAATATCAGATATTTATCAGTACCATGAACCACAGTATTTTCAGTCACCATAAATCCCTTCTGTACTCCAGTGTTCACCTTCTTCTCTGTCCTCCTAACAATTCTATTTTCAGCTTTGTCATAGAAAATAGTATTCAGATCAGGCACCTCTTCTTCTTCCATTGGAATAAAAGGGATTAATTCAATCCCTCATGCTGAAACTGAATTTCCTCCCTCTATGCTACTAGATGGAACAGAGGGTTCTACTGGATCAACATAAAACTAGGTTTTCTCTTGATTTGCATAGTCCTATTCCTCTTACTCCTTTTGTTGCAACTCCTTAGTTGATTTCTCTACATGCTCCTTTTCTTTATCAGTTGCTTCTAATCTTAACCTCTCATTTTCTTTCTGCTTTCTCTGGGATTCTTCTTCTTCTTTTATCTTCACGATTTATTATTCTTCTTCTCTTTTCTTGGCCTCTTCCTTTTCTTTTCTTTTCTCTTATTCTTCTGCTACCAAGCACAGTTCTGCTTGTTATCTCCCATAATAAAATGAATTTATTTTTGATAGTATGAAGAATTTTAAATCATGCAATGAAGGATATGAAGATCACTAACAGTTTTGAAGGCCTTTATTTTTTATGCAAATCTCACAAAGTTGTGACTTCAGTGGCTTGGGAGAGGATCGAAACATCTCATTAGCCACCGAAATATGGAAGATAAATAATAGGTGGAAGACCCCTTCGGCAGTCAGGCGTATTGCTAAAATTTTCACTGCCATTGGAGCATTTTCTAACAGCAATCGGAGGTTTTAAAGGCTACAGATCGGCGAGCTAGTTCCCAAAGGTGCCACAACTACAGAGAAAATAACAATTTAAGGCTCTGATTCTGAGAGGTTTTGACCACCGACGAAATCAATTCAAGGCTTACAAAATTTAAAATCATCGGCAGGATAGTCCACTATACCGCCTAAATGGAGGGAGAATTACAGAATACGCCTTTCGCGAGAAGAGGAAATCATTGGAGATCGAAAGGAATAAAGATAAATCATTGAATAATTTAGAACCAAGCAGCTCCGTAGTGATCAGGAGAACTACAAACTAACCATCGACGAATTAGTCCTCTGCAGAGCCACAACAGGGAAAGAAAAACTAACTACGGCTTCTGATCGATGACAAGAAACATTCCGATAGTGCAACAATAGGTGAACACATCGATGATCGGAGGGTCTAAAGACTAACCGTCAGTGATTTAGTCCTCTAAGGAGCCATAAGGGAGAAATATATACAGGCTGCGGGTTCCACGAGCAGATGGAAAATTCAGCGTCGGAGGTGCTAAAGACTAACCGACGGCACAATAGTTCACTGCGGAGCCGCAACTACGGAAGGAAGAAAGACTATGGCTTCCGATCGATGACAAGAATCATTTCGATAGAACAACAATAGAAGAACATCAGTGATTAAAATACATATAGACTACTAAAGGACAAGTTTACAACGAAGCATCTCCATAGTGTCGGCAGCGCAGGGGACTAAAAGTTTCGATTTTGGCTTCTACCGACTTCCAATAGTGATAAGGTGAAATCATCGACAGTCAAGCATATAAGGTTTTATGTGGTATGTTTGACCTCTGAAACTATGACCAAGTTGAAATAAAGGGCTTTGACATATTTTTTATTACCACTCCTAATCACCAATGAAGAAGCCATCGCAATGCTGGTGATCTAAGGAGCCGACACTGCGGCAAGGATGAGACTTAGGGCACCGATGAAACAGAAGACAGAGCTTCTGATCAATGAATGCAGCGGTAAATAGTGGAAACATCAAGACTTGGGGCACCGAAACTATGGAAACGATAAGAATTGGGGCACCAATGAAACAAAAGACAGAGCTTCCGATCAGCAATTGTGGCAATGAAGTTAAAATGTTTCGGGCCGATTGGACAACACTGGGCACTTCAGTTAAACACTGATACACTGACTGTTGGCAGCAATTTCACAGTAAACTAGTAGTGGGAATGATCAGTGACCACTTCAATCATTAAAGGACCACTCAGTGAACTAGATCTTCACAGTAGATAAACAAATAGTTAGCAACGGTTTGAATCCCTAATCGAGAAAAACTATCACTTTCAATTATTTTTTGTGTAAACAAATCCGATTTCTAGGGTTTGTAAATTTTGTAAAAGGCTATAAAGCCAATGATTATTTTATGAATAAATGTTTGACTCTGGGGATTTATGATTCTATTCCATTATCAAGTGTCTCATCTCGTTTACTCTAAGTATAAGCTCTTTTGTTGTGATTTGTTTAGCCATCTCTTTATTTACTGTGTTTATTGCCTAAATGTACATTTAGGTAATTTTTAGGTTTATTAAAGAGCCGATAGCTGTCATCTTATTGGTTATTTAGTGATATTTGATTTATAAACACCATCCTCAGCAAGATAAATCCATTTATATGCATGTGTTGTGTGTGTAAGTCTACCATCCTGGTGAGTTCTCCATCCCTGCTCCTTTTTGTCAAACTACTGAACAATTTGTAACTAAAAGCCCTGTGATTGAGTGAGATTCATGCATGTTATGAGAGTGAGAGTTTATATAGGTTACCCGGCTTGATCCAATTCATACAAAAACTAAAAACAGTTTAAGTTACCAGGCATCCTTGAGCTACAACCTAGAGGAGTTTCCTGGAGTGATAAGACTACTTCTTGGGATAATCTGTGTGCCTCCTCTTGTATTTTCTTGGAAACCTCCTCTTCTTGCTTCTTATGTTTCTTAGCAACCTTTCCCTTTCCACCAACCATAGTTATCTTTTATTTAAACCTCCTTCTGAAAGCTGTCATATTTTGGGGATTTCAAAAAATTTCTTCATCTTTATCCTAAAAGTTTGCATATTCGAAATGCACCCCTGCTTTAGTACAATAATCAAAAACCTTATTCTCAGATTCATTTCTATGGAAAATCATCTCACCAAAGTGAAAATATTCTATTTCTTTCACATATTCTGCCACACTTTTTACTCAGGAGAACTTGTAGCTCCCTATAAAAAACAGGACCGGAGGGTACACAGCCTTATTTTACTCGAATAGGAAGTTACCAACACCATCAATGTATAAATGTCTTACTACCTCCTTATGAATGACATAATCTGTAGCATAATTTGGCAGAAGAGAAGGAGTCCTCGATCCGCCAAACATCCTTAAATACAAACCCTCCTTAGTCAAGTAACAGTGTCCATTATATTGCACAACCTTCAAATCCTCCTCAGACTTGCAATTACACGCAACAAGGAAAATCAATGTGTAAAATGGCATGATGAAATCTTCACAAATATTCTTGTAGTGACTAAAATAATTATGTGCCCACAACAATTGATAGGCAGCATATACAAGAGACTTATCCTTATCCCATTGGAATTTCAAACCTAGGAATGGTTGCATGCATAAAATGCAATCAACCAAAAATGAGCTCATATAGAACTCAGATTTATTCTATGAGAACCCACCCAGTACTACACTTATGGAGGCAGACAAACTATTATATACTATGTTTTCCCAGCCGAGGATGGTACCTTGAGTAGCCACAAAAACGATTACTGGTACCCAGCTTATCTTGAATTTCTTTCCATTGGCTCTTCTGAATATCTTGTTTAACATTAACACTATCAATATGTATGGAGTATGAAGGCTTGCATTTTCATACTCCTTGAAAGTCCTTGTATGAAATTTATTTCCTGGGATCACCATCTTTTTTATGGTTTCCACAACATTTAGATTTAGGTCTTTCAACCATCCTTCAGTAAAATAGTTTTGGGGCATTGGAAACTTGTAGGCCATGGCTACATAGGCTGGGATATAGGCAGCATAAACCTACCCTTCAGTATTAGCTAACATCATCCTTGTCACATCAACCCTGGAAAGGATCCATCCTATTACCTCTGAACAAGGTAAAAGCTCGGATCGTGTAGACACCTTCATGATTGTTTATCTTTCGATGTTAGCATATATAGGTAAATCCTCCAATCCAACATCTAGAACACTCTGATTAGAGATCATCCTATATATTTCACCCCATTTATATTCAGGATCAACACTCGTGATGGATTTGGTGTCTTCATAGATAACCTCAACTCGGGTTATTATTTCTATCTCTGGTTCTTCATCTACTGTTTGTGCCTTCTTTTTATTTTTTTGAGGCATGTTGTTGTGTGGATGATGAGGATATATTGATCATGCAATTTAAATTTAGTCTATTCACACATTTAAATATCAAACTATATACTAAAATCAACAACGATGTTAACCAGAACATTACCAAATCATCACAATGCATGTTAAACAACTTTGCTTCTACCCAAACAAAAATGTGCTTTCTGTATATGAGGATATAAACCATAAATATTTCAAAGGTGGTTTGAACATAGAAATACAGGAAAAACTTTGACTGCGCAAGCCCTAAGGTTCTAATACGACCTTACATATATAGGCATCAATACCAATGACGAAAAAATAAAAACATGAAAACACTGGACTGCTAACCCCTAATCTGGGTCTTTGCCCACAGTAGAAAATCCCTCCCCGAAGCCCCATGGAAAACCTAACAATGCTCGACTAAAGGCCACAAATGTGCCATACTATGTTGACGAAAATGAGGGAGCGATGAATATGATGAAATGCTCGTTTGCACCCTGCCCTCTTTCTTTCAATGACTGTTAGAAAACAAATCATGGCTGGCTGCAAATAAAAGGAACCAGGGATGACAAGTGAAAGAAAACAGCGACCATGCTAAAACGACCCAGGGTAAACCCCATATAAAGAATATGAACACCATGGTCTTGAAATAAACCCCATGACACAAGAAAAAAATCACCTAACCCTATCAATCCATAATAAAAACAAACATTAATTAACAGTATTGGAGAAAAATCCTACCTGGAAACTTCTGAGGATGACCTGGACAAGCGTGACCTTTGTTGGTAAACAAACCACTCAGAAGTTGGTAGCTCCTTAGATAATTCAGGAGGATATTGGTGGCCACCCACCTATTCCACTTGGACCCCCACCATTGTTTCTTTCATTATTCCAGTTTCCATAATTGTAGCACAAATTTACTATTTTTGGCAATTTTCGGGTCCTAAACTTCTAGAGCTGTTTTGAGGCCCTAAACGATGTTTTTTCAGAATCAAATGGTCAGGAAAATAGGAGTCCATTTTGGGCTTAATATTTTTTTTATAAGGATGTATTCCTTCAATATATCTTTCTGACAATGTATCATGTGCATCAAATAGAGGTAGTATGCCAAACTTACAACCTTGGGAAATTGATGTACCAAGTTACCCAACGGGGCTCACATTCTGGCGTTTAAACTCCTACGATTAGGTTTTTGGATGTGTAGGTTTTCCATTGTTTCTTCATAATATATTGGCCTTTGAGCCTCATTGTAACATAGATTTCAAAGCCATGTAGCCACCACATCTCTTCTCAGAGATAATATACCAACACTCTAGCTAGTTTATTTCCATTCTATATGTAAACAAGTTTCAGTTCTTTGATTAATGAAATGAAGTGTTATTTCCACTGCATATTTGTTTCTATGGTTATTTGTGTATTTTGTTGTGTTCCTACATAAATCTAGATTCGTGGTATCAGAGCAATCTGCTCTTTCTCAATCCTTCTTTGCATGTCCCCAACGAGGGCGGGGTATAAGGAGTTAGGGATCGATCTGGTTGAACCTTTGCAAGATCAGCCTCACAAATATCGATGGCCTCCCATGGGGGACAAAAAGAAAGACAAGGGCACATAATATCCTATCAAAAAATTTCTTGAGGAGGCCCTTTAAAACAAAGGAAAGCGATGATGGATAACTTTGCCTAGATCCTCCAATGACTTCCCACTGGTGGCGCATCTGCATCTAGCAGTCGCTCTGAAGGCGTAACCCCTTTTAAGGTACAAGTAAAATTTGACATTCCCATATTTGATGACTGAATAGATGCATAAATCGTATATATATGGTTGAATCTATTAGAAGGATATTTCTCGATTCATGAATTTTTCGACCAGGAAAACATTACTTTTTCATTACTCAAAGTCAGCCCCCATGTCAAGTACTCGTGGGAAACCTACTATGAGAGAAAGGAAGAGGAGGAAACCTCTCTATTCTCAGTCATACCCACTTGGAATTATTTTTTAGATGCCATAAATGAAAAATATTATCTCATGGGGAGCTACGAGGACAAGTACATACAATGGACTACGCTGTGGCAGCAAAGAGATCAAGATGTGCATGAGCTGACGAATCTGTTCCATACCCTATGCACCAATTTGAGTATCAAAGATTCAGAGAAAAATTTGGTGTTGAAGTATCATAGTTTTCTACATAGATACATTCAGGAGGAAATAGATTTTCTCAACATCTCCTCGCTTGGTATGGCATATCGGTATGCTGCCAAAATTGAGCAAAAATTCAAACAGAAAAAGTGAGACTTTGTATCTGCGAATCAAAAACAAGCAAAAGGTGCCCCCAAACTACAGAACCAAGGAAACAACCAAGGCATGGTGACTCAAGATAACTTGCCAAAGCTACAAGTAAATAGCGACACTGCGAAGCTGAAGAAGGAAGCGGGAAATTGGTGTGAGTTCCATAAGAGCCCCACTCACAACACAAGTGAGTGTCGGTCCAAGCAATCATTGGTGGCCAAGATAAAGGCTTCTGAATCATATGTATACTATTACACTAAATTAGAACATAAGAAGGGGAATGATAGAGGGAATAATATTATCGATGCAAATCCCAATGCCACCGTTTCCACCACGAAGATACAAAAGGAAGGACAAAAATATTCAAAGGAGGAGGATCGTCTTTTCCACTCCCAGATGTGGGTAAAGGGTTACCCGCTATAGTTCATTATTGAAAATGGGAGCCAAAAGAACCTCATTTCAGCATAGGTCATGAAGTGTTTGGGCTTTCCGACCACATTACACACACAACCGTACACCATCGAGAGGCTTCACCAAGGACGAGATCTCCGCGTCAGCTAGCAGTGTCGCCTTTCATACAGCATCACGCCCTTCACCAATGAGGTATTATGTGATATTGCTCCTCTTGTTGTTTTTTATGTACTATTAAGTCAACCATACTTATGGAAGTGACATGTTATATATGAGTACCAACCTCGCGTTGTTATTGTTACATTGGGAAATAAGTTGTATAGGATACCAGAGGTACCACCTCCTACCACTATCTCTTTGGTTACCACAAAACAATGCAATAAGCTCATTTCCAAAACTGGGAAATTTGTTTTCCTGATGATCCGCCCTCAAGGAAAGAAGAAGATCATGGCCACGACCTTAAGACAGGGCTACTCCACACGACAACAACAAATGGACAAGGTCATGGAGGAGTATCGGGACATATTCACCTCACCCACAAGGGTGCCTCTGCACTGTCAGGTCAGGCACCCCATTGATCTGACCCCAGGCGTGCTACTTCCCAATGGACCAATCTATCGATGCTCTATTTTGGAGAATGATGAAATCAAGAGGAAAATTCATGAGTTGCTGCAGAAAGGTCACATCTGACCAAATTCATCACCCCGTGGGAGACCAATCGTGTTGGTACAAAAGGATGGGACTTGGAGACTCTGTATTGACTATCGGGCGCTGAACAAGATCATTGTCTAGAATAGGTACCCAATCCCACGGATTGATGAGCTCCTGGAACAGCTTAAAGGGGAGAAATATTTTATCAAGATTGTCTTAAATTTCGGGTATCACTAGGTACCAATCGAACTAACTGATGTGTGGAAGACTTCCTTCAAAGCCAAGGAAGGCCTTTTCAAATGGTTGGTCATTACTTTTAGGCTAAAGAATGCTCTTGTAACCTTCATGATACTGAGGGAAAACATCTTGTGGCCATTCACCAACTCATTTGTAGTAGTGTACTTGGATGACATCCTAATATTCAGCCAGACTTGGGAAGAGAACCTCCACCACATCCGACAGGTCCTCCAAACACTACGGAAGCACAAGTTGTGTGCTAATTTGGAAAAGTTCATTTTTGGCATGAACCAGGTTCATTATCTGGGATACATTATTGATGAGTGTGGGGTACATGTGGATCCATCCAAGATCCAAGTCATTTGGGATTAGCCAGCCCCAACTACTCTAACAGAGCTTCGCAGCTTTCTGGGTCTTGGTAACTTCTACCGCAGGTTCGTGTTGGGATTCTATCATATCACTTGGCCCTTGAGTCAAGTCACCAAGGGAGGAGTGAAAGAAAAATTCTTCTGGTCAGAAACTCAATAGAAGGCGTTTGCATAATTGAAACATCGCCTCTCGTGTGCCCCAGTGCTCACATTACTAGACTTGCAACAACCATTTGAGATTGAGACAGATGCCTATGACTATGCTATTGGGTCAATCCTTACTCAACAAGTGCATTCGATGGAATATCACAGTGATACACTGTCTGACACAATCTACAAATATCCCACTTATGACAAATAGATGTATTCCATTGTACAAGCTTTCCCGACAATGGAAAAATTACATTTTGGGGAAGGAAACAATCATCCGCACAGACCACCGACCACTGCAGTTCATACAGACACAAGGGAAGTTACAGAACGATCACCATAAGAAGTGGTCTGCATATCTACAATAGTTTCATTTGAACATCAAGTACAAGAATGGAAGCACCAACAATGTTGCAGACTTCCTCAGCCGACCACTGATCATGGCGATAACCACCGTGCTCAACTCTTGTGGGCACGAGACTTCTGATTGGTCGCTTCCCTACTAGAGTGATCCAAAATTGAGCCACACATACAATATTCTCTTGGAGGGAAACCAAGTTCCAAATTTTCACCTATAGGATGCACTACTACGTCACATGGGACACCTTTTTGTTCCTTCAAGAGAGCGTGCCAAGATGATTTGGGAAGCGCACTACAATCAGGTCACTAGGCATTTTAGGGTCGAGAAAACAATTCTAGTACTACAGAAGTATTTCTATTGGTTGAACCTTTGACATGACATCAGGAAGTACATCTAATCCTGCACTGCCTGCACCATTGCCAAACTGTCCATCAAGAAGCAAGGCCTCTATACTCCGTTTCCTACCCCTAGTCGACCTTGGGAATCCATCTCCATGGATTACATGTCGGGCCTTCCTTCTACTAAGCATGGCAATGACTGTGTGTCTGTGGTCATCGATAGATTCTCAAAGATGGCCATAAGGGTGCCTTGCAAGAATAATATTACAAAAGAAGCCACTGCTAAACTCTTCTTTGAATGAGTGTGGGTACACTTTGGGATCCCACAGTCTATAATCTCAAATCGGGACAGTAGGTTCCTTAGTACATTCCGGTCTAGCCTATGGTCAATGCTAGACACTGGTATAGCAGATTTCACCACTCTAGGTGAATCACACTTTGTATGGCCTTCTCCTGTCCCGCTACAGACTCTTTAGACCCCATGGACCATATTTTATCCTTTGATGTTTCCTTGATCATAACTAAAACTATATAAAAAATGATATATGCGGATTTTTACCCGATAACCATGTACATACGCGGGTTTGACTCCTATAACCGCGTACATCAGGATGTGTGCATAGTACAAATCCTTTTGGAGTTTTCCTTGACATGGATCCGACTCATTCGACTCCTGGCCTTACATATGCCTTGAGATCACTCAGATTCAACCCTTCATTATCCCTTGTGAAGCTATATAAGGAACCCCTTGGTACATTGAAGGCATATAGAGAGATTGAAGCAACGAAACTATAGTCCATTGTTGCTGGAATTTATACTTGAGTCTGCATCCCTTTGTCCCTTTGGAGCACTGTTGTGTTCTTCCCAAGCTTGACTTTTGCTAGTGAGCTTTCTATCGTGAGATGGAGGATTGAGGTGGTGGAGGCCCAAGTGGGGGATTCAGTTTCTCTGGTTCGCAGACATGCCATCAGAGGTTGTATCTATCTTGTAATCTCTGATTTATATTAATAAGAACTATCTTTTCCTATCCAATGATGTGTATTTGATTGAATATTGTATCCATTGGAATATGTCAAATGCTTTTACATTATTGATTATATATGCTAGAATAGATCTAACAACATGATATATAGTATGCTTGTATTGTTTACTTGTTGTTGAGGAAGTATTATTTCAATTCAAGCTGAAGATTGGAAAGCTCAACGGGGATCTACTTCAACCGTCCGAAATAAGGTACGAGGTCTGATCCTTTAGTGTTAGACACTTTATTTCTATTCCATATTGGGAAAGATTGATTTTTGGAGTCAATGCTATCTATTGTGGTACCCCAAGCCATAGGAATTTCTCTTCGTAATAGAATTGGTGACTACGCTGGGGAGTTCCTAGTAGTTGTCCTTTGGGGGTGATTTTCTCGGCATTCAATGTATTTGAATTGCTCTTTCTCTCTTGTTTCTGTGTCGGGTCTGGGGGCATGTATGCCTGGTAGAGTCTGATTGGAGTGAAGTTTGTCTCATCCTGTCTGTTTGCCTTATTTTATGCACCTTTTTCTTCCTGTACGCGGGTTTTTTATTTACAGTCATGTATACACGCGGTTTCCTCTGTGATTTCCGCGTATACACGCGGGTTTACTGCAAACAGTCGCGTATACCCTGGATTTTTCCCTTTTGTGGAAGTTAATTGGTTGCTGGGTGAATGTTGTCAGTTACTGAGTCTCCTTTGGCACTTCCTGAGTCGGTTTTGACCTATGTTTCTGACTGAAAACATTTTTTTTTTAGCCTAAATTTTTTTTTTTTAGGAAAGTTCTTGTCATGGCATTTTCAATTTTTTGTTTGAGATTAGTGCATTAGAGTTCTTTTACCTTAGTGCATTGCTGGGATGCTGTTTATGTGTGCTTGCAGAGTCTGGGGGTGGTAGAATCATTCTTTTTCTTTTTGCATCTCTTATATTTTCAAAAAATCCAAAAACATTTGCTTATCATAATGCATTGCATCTTGCACTTTGCATTATACTTGCAATAGATCTAGATTTGGTTTGGAGTACTAGTTAGGACTTCATATAGGAAAAATTTGAATTCATCATTTGAAGAAGAATTATGCATTTCACGTAGTAGCATACCCTATTTACATGGACATAATGCATTTGCATTGATTGTTACGGTGTGCATTTTACTTCATGTTGCGTCATAACACCACTAGTTGCACGACCATATCCTATTTTTGAGTAATAAAGCCAACAAAAATCAACGCTAATTAAAATGAATTACACTCTTTTCTTTTCTATGGTGCACCAACAAGATTAGGTTTTAGGATATTGGAATAGTTCATTGTAAGTCAATTCTCCAAGATCACTAAACAACAACATCTAGGTGTCTGTCCAGGGAGTGTGTGAAACCCTTGGTATAACCATCGTTCTCAGGATCCTCCTCTGAAACAGGAGTTAAGCACGAGGCAGTGTGAGCGGTTATTGATTGGGATGACCCCTAGTCATAACTGAGTAGCACCAAAGATATTTCCAGGATTGTATTCATATCTGGGGGCTCTTTCAAGAGTTTCAGGCTTTGCTACCCTGCCCATACGGTCAATCCCGCCTGCGATTTTCTGCCTGAGCTTTGATTATATTGAGGTGACCTTAGTGACCTTACCTAGGATATCGAGGGGGTACTTGTAGAGGTTATTTTGCAGGTGTCCTGTCCAGGTTGGGGTCGGACAACATAGTTGCTTTATGCGTTGAAGCTGAGGGCCACAATAATTGGTTACGTACCTCCGCTTGTTGTGTATGGGAGTCTCAGGCCTCTCCTAGGAGAGACATACCTGCTTCATTTGGGAGCTCACTTATCCAGCCCTTGTTTGCTTTCATTTGGATTTAGATTTTATTAGTGATTGCTCTGTGCATGCTAGTTGGCCTAGGGTTTACGTAAATAGAGAGTCTTTGCTTTTTTTTGAGTCATTGTGGATTCGAGTGCGGTTCCACGCCATTCTTGTCAGTTAGCAGGACTTCCGCCTTCCACTATAGTCCTCCTCTGGGAGAGAGACCTAGATAGTCCAGGCAGACTATGTCACACACTGATTCACACACCATGGAGGATCATTCAGAGACGATTCCTGAGCCACCTCCTCTCCTTCATATTGACGATGGGGAATTTACTCCTACATACGATCCTTCACCTGACCTAGCTGAGTTTGGTCCTGTGATTTCCCAGATAGGATCTTTGCACGATAGACCTACTCACTCTAGGGCTGATTTCCCATTGACATATTATAGGTATGGAATGCCAAAAGATGCCGAGACTCACTTTGAACCTACCAGCACTAGCTATGGTAGTTATGCTACGACTGGTTTTCCTATGCACGATTTGACATTTCATGTTGAATCCGACTTTGAGCCTAGCACTATGCCTCAGGAAAATTGTTGAATCTGACTTTGAGCCTAGCACTATGCCTCAGGAAAATCCCATTCCTTACCTTCCAGAGAGGTTTGGGAGTACTAGTCACATTGCACCTTCCGTCCCAGTGGTGGAAGCTACATCTTATCCCCCTCCTAGGTCTAGGGTTAGTGATCCGATTAGGATACCAGGTCTGAGATGGGTGACGATAGGCGGTAGTACATATCTTATTACTCATATTCCTTCTTCCTCGGTTCCAAGTTCTTCAAATGTACATCCTCCACCTTATCCACGTGGTCCTTCGAGCCGATATATGGCTACAAGTTAGATCCATACTGCAGTTACTAGTCTGATTGTTTCTCAAGTTCATATCCCACCCGCTGCTTTGGGAGGCTATATTCCTGCTTATAGTGGTTAGCTTGTTACATCCAGGGCATATATACCTACTTTCGGTACGTATGTTCCCCCTTCCGAAGCTTATCTTCCTACCTACGGAGTGTCCCATGGGACATCGCATGCGATGACCTATGGACCTTATTACGGGACGTAGTATGGATAGGTTTCTTCACCTTATGGAGGCGGGTATCAACAACCTGCTTACTCTCCTAATTATGGCTTCGTAGCTCCTACTAGTCAAGGTCCACCTTACTATGGTACTTCCACATCACCTTATACAATTCAGATGGGCGGAGGACACTATGGCCAAGGCCATGGTGGTGCTCAAACCTATGTGAACCAGGGAGCGGTCCATCGACCTCATCATCCTAGGCTCCTTTTCCTCATGATGCTTAACCTTCCTGACTTATCGAGAATTACGAACGATCCCGTGGCTCATGACCCGGCTTGGCCGCCTATCGCTACCAAGCTTCCTTTGAACATACCTAAGTTTGAAGTAAAAATGGGAGAGGATTCGAGTGAACACGTTACCACGTTTCACCTTTGGTTCTCTTTGAATTCATTACATCAGGACGCAGTCCGCTTGCGACTATTTCAACGCACCCTCACAGGGCCTGCTGGGAAATGGTATATAGACTTACCAAAGGGATATTTTACCTTGTTCGACGATCTTGCGATGACTTTTCTTAATCACTTCCAGCTACTAGTGCACTATGATGTTGGTACTGAACTCTTGTCAACATTTCGACAAGATAAAGCCACCCATATTTCTGATCATATTCAGGAGTGGCATAGACGGAAGAGATTAATTAAAGCTTTTATACCGCTGGAGTTCCTTCTCGATTGGTTCCTCAAGTCTTTATTGCCATATATCGTGAAGGATGTTTCTACATCTGAAGTGCATAATGAGGAACAAACAATATTTAGGGCGCAGGAATTGGACTTGATTTATGCTCCATCCGGTTTGTTGTATGAGATTATTCCCAACGCTCCTCGTTCTAGTTTCAATCCCAAGGTCAAACCTGGACCACATGCTGATGGCATTGTGGGTTGTGCAAGTGTGAAACCTACAGATTTGGTTGCAAAACAAGTTATTCAATTGTCACTCAACCAGTTTGCTTCAGGGAAAGCTACGGCTTCGTCTCAACCCACCCAAACAACTAGTGTACTTTCTGTGCAATCGTCGGACCAAAAGGGTAACCAGCAACCCAGACGGAATAGAAAGAAGGGAAAGAATAATAATTGAAAGGGTGGGAATAAGAATGAGAATGTTTCCAATAATGACAAGAACGGTCAGAATGCTAGTGGCGACAAGCAAGCGAAACGTAAGGTTAAGTTCCCTTGCAAGTTATGTAAGGATGATCACCTCACTTACTTGTTCCCTCGAATTGATGAAGCTTCAAGACTCTTAGCACAAGGCCCAGTTGTGCTAACGAACCCTTTACCGCATAACTAGAATATGAACTCGAAGTCCCAGGAGCAATCTAGTGAGAATGATCCACCAGAGGCTAGTGCTCGTGGGTGCATTAACATGGTCCGTGCTACCAAGGTTGTGACTCATGTGAAATATTATGGATCGTCACAACCCAACCTAGGCAAATAACCCGATCCACCAGGAAACCCTTTGCACATTGAGAAACCTGCGGATAAACCTGAGGCTGCACCTCACATTCCTAAGGGGGTACTTAAGTGCTCGGGGCATAATCCAAATTCCCAAGCCGCCCAAAATTATTTAGTTGTCGAGGATTTGGGCCATACTCCTTGTGCGATGTCTGCACTGGAAGTGCTTCATAGTTATCCTTCGCAAAGGAACGCCTTGATTTCTACTCTTGGTGTGAACGGTGATGATTCTTCCTCAATGATCAAATTTGAAACCGTAGGTCATCAGCCTCGCTTGCCCTACTATGTGTCGCTTTTGGTACACGTAGAATGTCTTAATATGATCATCAAGCGCACTGTGATTGATAAGGGCACTGCTGCATCTGTGATGTCTTTGTCCTGTTGGAAGGGTCTTGGTACTCCTGAGTTGTTGAAATCAGTGACTATGTTAACTGCTTTTGATGGGAGATATTTTAGGCCACACGGTATCATTCTATCCCTTAAAGTCTGTTTGGGAGGGAATACCGTTGCGATAGAGGTTGAGGTGGTTGATGCGCCCCTCGACTACAATCTCTTGCTGGGTCGGAATTGGATGTATAGTATGCAAGCCGTAGCTTCTTCTGTGTTTCACATTGAATGCTTTCCACATAACGGGAAGATTGTGACAATTGATCAAATGACATTCAAGAATTCCCCTGTTACTGCATCTTCAGGAACTTCGGTTCCGGTCGTTGAGCACTCTCAACCGGCAAGTGGGAGTGTGGGTGTAGGCATGTATCCATCCCTCATGGGAAGCTTTAGTTGTCCTGCGCCAGTCCTCATGATAGGATGTTGTTCCAATAAGGCTTTGTCTTCTACAACCTCAGTGTCTTTTCGCACAACTCATATGGGAGATCCTTGGATTCTTCCCACACTGAGTATTTCGAGTGAGCCTATCGAGACCAACGTGCCACTTCCTGCAACCATGATAGCTTATCAAGCCAATATTATGGATGTTGCAGAGCCTTGTTCTTCCTCTTCACGGACAGAAGAGGAAGACCCCTATGTTCTGTCCACATGGGAAGTACAGTCTTCTCATGCCCACGACTACCTGGATACGGTTTTCCCTTCAGATGAAGCGATCATTGAGGCTATGTCGGGCATTGAGCTGCCATGGGAGGAAATTCATCATAGATCATATTTCCTTCCATCGCTTGACCATTTGGAGCATGAGGATTATAGGGAGATTCTTAGTTAGAGAGTTGGTAGTCCCATGATTCCATTAAGCTCTCCGGTCAGATGGCTGATGGGAACATGGAAAACATATCTTCCATGATTTCTATCAAGATCTCTTGAAATCCTGGCACCATTGAGAATGTCTATATTGGGGTGGATTGTTCCCAGGATGAGATTCTCGAATATACCGAGCTATTCAAGGAATTCCGTGATATTTTTGCTTGGTCTTATGATGAGATGCCAGGTATTGACCCTCGAATTGTCTAACATGAGATTAAGACTTACCCCAACGCTAAGCCTGTTTGACAACGTTTACGTGCCATGAATCCTAGGAAAGAACCCACCATTAAGGCAGAGATAGAGAAGCTGTTGAAATCCGGTTTCATCTATCCCGTTCCCTTGACGGAGTGGGTTTCAAACCCCGTTCCGGTGGATAAGAAGCAGGGAGCGATCCGAATATGCACTAATTTCTACGATTTAAATTGTGCCTGTCCTAAGGATAACTTCCCCACACCATTTATAGATCAGATTTTGGATGAGTGTGCGGGTAGCGAGGTGTTCTCCTTTATGGACGAATTTTCTGGGTATAATCGGATCCAGATTAAACCTAAGGACCAACACAAGACTGCATTTATTTGTCCTGGGGGAATGTTTGCATATCAGAAGATGCCTTTTGGCCTTAAAAATGCCGGAGCTACATTTCAGCGGGAAATGACCTTGATTTTCCATGATCTCAAGTCTATTATTGAAGTATTTTTGGATGACCTCGCTGCTCATTCTCGTATGAGAATGCATCATTCATATCATTTAAGATTGGTATTCGAAAGATGTCGACACTATTCAGTTCAATTAAATCCTCATAAGTGCATCTTTTGCGTGAAGTCAGGTCGTTTATTAGGATTCATCGTTTCAAAGGAGGGCATAAGAGTCAATCCCTTAAAGGTTGAGGCAATACTTCAGTTGTCTCCCCCGAAGAATATTCATCATCTTCAATGTTTGCAAGGTATGGCAAACTTCTTACAAAGATTTGTGGTCAATTTTGACAATTTGACTAGAGGCTTCATGCGTCTCTTGAAGAAGGATACTCCCTTTGAATGGGATGAGCGAGCCCAGGAGTCCTTCGATGCACTTAAGAGAGCCCTAGCCTCGGCCCTGGTGATTAGTCCTGTGGATTATAGCCGTGATTTCCTATTATATGTGGCCGCGTCTTTAGAGATGATTGGTATGGTATTGATTCAGGAGGATGAGGAGCTCCAGGAGCATGTCATATATTATCTGAGCCGAAACCTTATTGACGCGGAGATTCATTATTCTCATGTTGAGAAGATTGCTTTAGCGATCGTACATGCGGTTCAGCGTTTGAGACATTATATTCTCCTTCGCCAGACTTCAGTTGTGGCCCATGTCAATCTGTTTCAGTTCGTCCTCACACGAAGGATGATTGGGGGAAAGTATAATAAATGGATTGTCATCCTACAAGAGTTGGATCTCAAATTTGTTTCAGCAAAGTTGAAGAAGTCGTTAATTTTTGCAGAGCTTATATCGGATTTCCCGAGCGAGGCCGAGGAGTTGGTTTGTGAAGATACGTTTGTCGATGAACACATCTTCTTAATCTCAATGTCTGACCCATGGTATGGAGATATCATAGTATATCTGCAAACACAGAGGACCCCTTCTCACCTCCCGCGAGATGAACGGTGACGATTATGTCACATATCTAAGAACTACCTTATAGTGGACAATACTTTGTACTAGCGTGGGGTAGATTCCATTTTACGATGTTGTTTAACTCATGAGGAGGCTGAGGTTGTGCTGAATGATTTCCATGGAGGGGCGTGTGGTGGTCATTTATCTGGGATTTCTACAGCTCAAAATATTTTGAGAGCAGGTTATTTTTGGCCGTCGATCTTTAAAGATTGTGTTGATGCGGTCAAGAGGTGCCACCCTTGCCAGGTGTTCGCATGAAATATGCGCTCAAAGCCTGCCCCGTTACATCCCATTATCACCACCAATCCCTTCACCAAGCGGGGGCTTGATTTTATGTATTGCAACCCATCTTTGGCTGGGGGGCACCATCATATTATAGTGGCTGTGGATTATTTCACGAAATGGGCTGAGGCAATGCCTACAGTAAAATCCGATGGTGAGACAGCTGCTCACTTCGTATTCGACCAAATCATTACTCGGTTCGGGATTCTGAAAGAGCTTGTCACTGACCATGGCTTGCACTTTCAGAACCATATGATGGAAGAGTTGGAATCCAAGTTAGGGTATAAGCAAGAGCACTCCTCTTCTTACTACCCCCAAGTGAATGGACAGGTTGAAGCAGTGAATAAATCACTTAAGTCCATTCTCCAATGAACCATCGCACAGAGCAAGACAAATTCGCATATTATGTTGTACCCTGCTTTGTGGGAAGATCGAACGTTGGTTAAGACTACCACTGGTTTTTTTCCATATAATCTTGTGCATGGAGTGGAGTCGATATTGCTGGTTGAATGCGAGATTCCTTCATTGAAGCTAGCTGTGGAACTATTACCAGACACTTTACCTTTGAAGGAGCATTTGGTCCACCTCGAATAACTTGATGAGCAGCGTCGAGATGCCTTGGTGGCTCTAGAGGTTAATAAGCATCGCGTTAAGGTCCAATATGATAAGTCTGTCTGTCCAAGAGTGTTTAGTGAAGGAGACTTGGTCCTTTTGTGGGATCAATCGAAAGAACCCTTGGGGGCAGGGAAATTTAATCCTATGTGGCGTGGTCCTTACGTGGTCAAGCGTGTCTTAGAGAAGGGTGCCTATGAGTTAGTCGATTACGAAGGCATAGCTTTGGTGGAGCCTAGAAATGGGCTCTATCTCAAAAAATACTATGCGTGATCTTTAGCCAAGGCTGCTTGTTGTATATTAGTGTACAGCTTTGCATAGTTAGGTCTTTTTCTTATCGTGAACGGGTTTGTGATTAGTTTCCGTTTCTTTTGGTAGATGTCAATGGAATCTTCCACCTACATAGGATTCATAGATGGTGCAAGCCGTCACACTCAGCACTCAACCTCTGCTACTTGGGTGATTTATACTCCTATGGGTCAGGTAATGTCTTCAGGAGGTGTATGTCTACGACCATCTTCCAACAATGTTGCTGAATATAGTGCCGTTATCGAGATTCTATGGGATGCCATTTCACATGGCATTCTATCTCTTGAGGTACATCTTGATTCGGAGTTAGTAGTGTCACAGTTCAATGGTTTGTACCATATTAGAGATCCGACCTTATTGAGAATATTCTTACGTGTGAGATTGCTAGAATGGCAATTTGACAGTATTACATATATACACATTCCAAGAAATGATAATCAAGTTGCTGACTCATATGCTAACTATGTGTTAGATTGGTATTTGTTTCATTCATAATAAATTAATCACAAACATTTTTACACATGTAAATAAATAAACCGATCACCATAAAACCTTTTATATATATCAAAAATGTGGTAATACATAGTGTCATATACAAAAGTGGAGCTTTCAAAGCTTCCATCATATAATACACGGTCGTACAAAAGTATACCCTCCCAGGTGTCTAATCCTGTGGAGGGGGAGGGTTGTGATCATGATACGTCACTACGGCTCTAGCTAGCCACTGGAATAAATGCACCCATGCGTGTGGCACACCCACCACCTGTCGCTACATGGCCTCAGGAAAGTCCTCGACTTGCACCATGGGAACCCTATGAGTCAGTCGCATGAATTTGGTATGAATACTCTGGAGCATCTACTCTGCATCCGCACCTGTGATGTCGTCCCCTCTTCCCCTCCATCTATGACATGGGAATCCCTCTGGTCACCGTGGTCCCACATCTGCACATGAATGGTAGATGTCACTATGTGTTGTCACGCAATAACATGTCTTTTTGATTCCATATAATCAAGAAAATACAAAAAAATTAAATAACTCAAAAAACTTTTAAAAAAAATGAGATTCGAGATTCGGTACCTATCTCTCCATATGCCGATCCTGGTGGCAATGGCATGTCCGGATCCCCCTAGAAATATATCCCTCCATAGGAGTAGTCATCTATGGCAACAATCTGTCGTCGCCACCATGGAAATAAGTCAGCTGGATATGGGTTGGCCACCCTACCACCCCCCAGTCTGCGCATAGCATCTGCCCAACGTCGTTGGGCTGGATCTCGAACCCCGTGGAGAGGAACGTCCACTCTAGGGCTCAATCCTGGAACATGCTCAAAGAAAAACGTGCTCAATATGCTGTTGAACCCGAAGTTCCATATCCTACCTGCCTTACACTCACTGATCTGGTGTTTCATGTTGCTCAGTAGTGTAGTACTCTAGTCGTATATGGTCGGTCTCATACACTCCACCGCGTAGAACATTAGTGACCGCGAGGCCTGATGGAGTGAGGCTAAGCCTGCTATCCTGCCCAGCGTCAGTAGTATGGCCTTTAGGCCCAGAACCTGTATAGCATTGGTGGGGACTTGACTTCCCACCTTCTCAGTATCTGGGTAGCAGTACACAGCTACGTACTCATCGATAGTAATCCCACCGCTTGGCCCACCTCGGGAATGAAGGTTCACCACCTCCCCTCGTCTAGATAGACCTGTGATAAAGTATATGTCTTCCACCTATATGGTGAGAGACATTCCATCTATCCTGAAGGACTCTGAGTCTGGATCCCAATAGTTCACCAGCATCTCTAGCAGTCTTGGTTTGGCTCTCAAACCACCAAGGCACCAAAAATTGTAGAGTCCGCATCTTCTAAGAGCTTGTTGAGCCATCACATAAGCCCTTACAGCTTCCTCTACTTCACCATGCTCGCGCTCTCTCCATTATAGCACCATCCTACAAGAGAAATTGCCATTTTGTCCATTAGATTCTTATAAATTTACTTGCGCGGCATCATACGTGACTGTTTTGCAAACAGCCGCGTATGTACGTGGGTTCTAGCCTCTTTTCCGCGTATAGCCAGCCCTATACATGGAAAAATCTACGATATCCGCGTGGGCCGTAGCGCTCATGTAGATATGGCCTAAACTACCTCATTTTACCATGAAAATCAACAAAAATTATATTGAAATGCATGAGGGGAGCATGAGTAATTACCTGGAACAAATGGTTGTGAATTCCGCCGACTGGATCTCCTGGAATTTGCAGTTGAATATCATAGCTCCAATGGATAAAAGTTTCAAATGATTTATATTTTTTACTATTTATCGAAAAATTTTCAAATATTTGAAAATTTTTACCCCCTTTCCTATAGTTTTGACAGTTTCTAACCATTTTGGACCGTTTCTAACATAATTTTTGATGTACAAGACCATTTTTAGTTCCGTTTCAGCCATTGGATTGACCCGTTCGTACTGATCTTAGGTATAACATCTACATTGGCATATAGGTTAGGTTCACCACCATTTTCATTTTGCATGACTTTATGACCATGTCACCATGACCTTAGGTATGAACCCACTCTATTATGTCACAGAACCTTCTTGCTGCTTTAGAAGTGGCATGATACGAGTGGTAGAGCTTCACCTTACATGGGTACCCTAGTTAGTGCCTTATTTTCATTTGGTTCCCATGCTGACGTTTTCTCCTTTAGGGTGTGGGAGTCCATTGTATAGTACTGCCATGACATTTAGCAAGAGCCTCATACTCCTCTTGATCTTATGCTAGCCTGTTTCCCTCCGGAATCCCCCTATGTCAAGTTGTGAATGCATTATAATGAGCTTTTCCTACCTTATTGAGCTTTATGCCATCTCCCTTGACATTGTGTTTCATCCATATAGCCCGAGCTTGTCTCATGTCTAGCCATGCAGAGCCATTTTTATATCCTTTGCAGCTTGATTCCCTTTTTACCGGGAGGGGATTTCCCCCTGAGTGTCGATATCCTACACATGTATCCTTGCATTTATCATAGGTATGTTCCACTACTTGGAACTATTTTGTTTTCCCTGATGACACTCATCTCCTCCTAGTTTGTAACTATAAAGCTAGTTTATTCTTTTTTCAAGCTTTTCAAATAACTGAAAAAGTCCAAAAAAAATAAAAAAACCAAAAATCCGGACAAGGAAAGATGTTATCTTTGGCAGCTGTCAAGTCATGTCGCCTTCGAACAGATCACTGTATATCACATCCATTGGTTGGGTTGTAGTTTGACTTAGGAGTTGTACTCGTTTATCTGAGTCTATCTCCACCGACTGGTTAAGCTTCCAGTCCCTATGGAGCCTCTATTGATGCCTCCTGTGTCACAGAGATGTCCTAGTTTGTATATCGAGTCTATGCTTCCTTCATTCAGTCACCATACGCCGTTATGCTCTTGTTCGAAGGAAGTTGAAACCTATGTCGACCATTCCTTAGTTATCTTGACTTTGCATGTCAGCCATTCCCGATACAGTTACTGGTTCGTGCACCTTATGATCGAGTCCTTCCACATTAGACAGCTTTGCTGAGTACCTCATGTTGGATGATGGGGGATGCCTTAATGCCCTCCTTCCAGTGGATTTCATCCCATCAACTTCAGATCATTTATTCTGGGATTGGAGTCTAGAGTCCTTTTGAGTGCCTTGAGACTTGGAGTCATCAGTGGCAGGTTCTCTCGCCATCGATAGTTTCTTGGGAATACATCAATGTCCCCTGATCGATGGATTCTCTCAAGTGTTCGACCTCAACACATCTATTCACACTTATTAGTTTTCACTCTAGTATCTTGATTCCCATTATCATTATCGGTGGGTAATCTCGCGTCTGTTAACAGTATACATCAATGACCGGTAATCAAACGATGGACTACTATGTTCAACCTCGACACCTTTATTCACATAGTAGGACATGTACTCGTAGTGGTTTGTGTAGAAGACCTTCCAGACTGGTGGCATCTCTTATATGCTACCTCCTTGATCATGCTAGTGTTCATGAGATTTCAGATCTCGTGACTTGATTCCAGTGTATGTTAGACATTTCCACCCACTATGGAGATCTTTATCTATTGTATATCTTCAGCCATTTTGGAGATCATGGTCCTTTGTATATCTTCATCATGGAGATTTTGATCTATGTATATTGTACGTGGCAGTGACCACATATGTGATATCATGTATTATGCCTATTCATGGCCATTGTACTCTTATGTATCCGGAACTGCTATATGTACTTGGATTTATATGCAGAGT
Source organism: Pseudotsuga menziesii (assembly GCA_001517045.1). NCBI lineage: Eukaryota > Viridiplantae > Streptophyta > Pinopsida > Pinales > Pinaceae > Pseudotsuga > Pseudotsuga menziesii. The sequence goes on along the minus strand of LPNX010580199.1, from coordinate 25,832 downwards.
TGTATCATTGTACTATGCTGATTGGGTGGTTGATCTTCCATTTGGGATCCTTCATCACTCCACTTCTGGGATGGACTTATAATGTATTTAGGCCATCGTATGACCCCTCTGACCTCACACATTAGGGGGCATCTGTTATAGCAGATTTCACCACTCCAGGTGAATCACACTTTGTATGGACTTCCCCTGTCCCGCTGCAGACTCTTTAGACCCCATGGACCATATTTTATCCTTTGATGTTTCCTTGATCATCCCTAAAACTATATAAAAACTGATATACGTGCATTTTTACCCGATAACCGCGTACATACGCGGGTTTGACTCCTATAACCGTGTACATCAGGATGTGTGCATAGTCCAAATCCTTTTGGAGTTTTCCTTGACATGGATCCGACTCATTCGACTCCTGGCCTTCCATATGCCTTGAGATCGCTCGGATTTGACTCTTCATTATCCCTTATGAAGCTATATAAGGAATCCCTTGGTACATTGAAGGCATATAGAGAGATTGAAGCAACGAAACTATAGTCCATTGTTGCTAGAATTTATACTTGAGTTTGCATCCCTTTGTCCCTTTGGAGCACTGTTGTGTTCTTCCCAAGCTTGGCTTTTGCTAGTGAGCTTGCTATCGTGAGATGGAGGATTGAGGTGGTGGAGGCCCAAGTGGGGGATTCAGTTTCTCCGGTTCGCAGACGTGCTGTCAGAGGTTGTATCTATCTTGTAATCTCTGATTTATATTAATAAGAACTATCTTTTCCTATCCAATGATGTGTATTTGATTGAATATTGTATCCATTGGAATATGTAAAATGATTTTACATTATTGATTATATATGCTAGAATAGATCTAACACCATGATATATAGTATGCTTGTATTGTTTACTTGTTGTTGAGGAAGTATTATTTCAATTCAAGCTGAATATTGGAAAGCTCAACGGGGATCTACTTCAACCGTCCGGAATAAGGTACAAGGTCTGATCCTTTAGTGTTAGACATTTTATTTCTATTGCATATTGGGAAAGATTGATTTCTGGAGTCAAAGCTGTCTGTTTTGGTACCCCAAGCCATATGAATTTCTCTCCGTAACAGACACCAAGCTCATAAAGTCCACAGCTTTCCATCCCCAGACTGATGGCCAGACAGAGTTCGTCAATAGGATGATTGCTCACATTTTGCACATGTACAACTCAGAGCATCCACGCACATGGGATGAGAGCCTCCCCTATGTACAAAATAGCTATAACCAATCCCTCCATAGCTCAACTAACCATAGCTCCTTTCAGGTGGTTTTGGGATTCCAACAACTATGTCCCATTGATGTAACCATGCCATTTGCAGCTACTCACGCTGATTAATCTCATGTCTAGTATGAAATTTCCAAGGCGAACAACTTCATTGAGTGCATTCAGCACATTCTCCAATAGGTTAATGACATATAGGACAGATCCAATGCTAAGTACAAGAAGCGGCATGATCAGCATCGGCTGCAACACAACTTCTAGGTGGTCGATAAAGTGTGGCTACATTTGCAGAAGAAGCACCTCGCTGGACCCCACCGCAATATTTTTCTGCTCTGATATGGGCCATACACCATCACCAAGGCTATCAAGGACAATGCCTTCAAGTTCAATAGTCCACCATTCCTTGGTCTGCACCCAATGTTCAATGTGTACCACCAAGCCACAACTGATCAGATTATGGACACACAAATCAAGAACTCTCACCAACAGAAGATCCAGCTATATTGTCTTCGGGTACATAGGGTACTCCCAAAAGACCGAACACCTTGAGCAACCGCTTCACACAATTAGATCACAGATCAACACAATGTTGTTTGTCACGTGGTTAAAACCCTCGAGAAGGAAACAATCCACAGCCCTAGCCAAATAGCTACTTGGAATAATTTATTATGCAAAATAAAGAAAGTTACATGAGCTTCTCATAATCGATCAACTGGCCAAGGACCCTCCATCCTATTTAAATAGAGATCATGGACCAATCGGGTGTTAATACATGGATCAATGGTAGGTATGATATAAAATAAGTTGAACCATTGAATCACTCTATGTCTAGAACATATCATGACCATCGGATTAAAATATTTACAAATGCATACTAAAGAAACACACTTTTACCTAACGGATATATTACACAACTTGATCTTAACTAACTCCTAAGTGTCTAAATATCCTAACATCCCCCCTTAAGAACAACTTGGGATAGGATTGAAGGATTTACAAAATTGACACCATTAGGAGAAGGAAGGAGGCATTAGAGCCTATCCCCCCTTAAGGACACATTTCTAAACTCCTAACATAGACCAAAGTTTAGAAAACTTCATTTCTGTAAGAGACTTGGTGAAGGTGTCTACAACTTGATCATCTGTAGGGCAATAGATCACTTCAATAACATGATCATGAACAATATTTTTGATGAAGTGCATGTGTAGCTCAATGTGTTTACTGCGCTGATGTAGAACTGGATCTTCGGCAAGCTTGATGGCACTTTGATTGTCGCACCAAAGTGGAGTAGGTTGCTGCTGCTCAAATCCAAACTCTGAAAGGATCTATCAAATCCATAAAGATTCCTGAGTGGCATTAACTACAACTCGATATTCTACTTCTACTGAATAAAGAGAAATAGCTTGTTGTTTCTTACAAGGCCAAGTGATAGGTTCAGATCCCAGACTGAAAACATAACCTACAGTAGAATTTCAATCATTAGGATCGTCGGCCCAATATGAATCAGTGAAACCAACCAACAAAGGTTTTCCCCCTGTACTATAATGATTCCCAAACTAAATTTGTACCTTGAATATATCGAAGTATTCTTTTTGCTGCTATCCAGTGAATTTCATGAGGAGTTTTCATATAACGGGCAACACAACCAATGACAAAAGAAAGGTCAGGATGGGAATGATTCAAGTATAAAAGACTAGCAACAAGTTGACGATACATGGTGGAATCTACTTCAGGGGAAGTACAAGTGGCAAAAAGTTTGACTCCAGACTAGAAGGGAGAAGGGGCTAGTTTAGAATCTTCCACGTGGAAGCGACGAACAAGGTCACAAGCATACTTAGGCTGGGAAAGAAAGATTCCTTCTTTGGTTTGCAACACTTGTAGACCAAGAAAATAATGCAAATGTCTTAAGTCTGACATTTCAAAATTTTTCTTAAGACTAGATTTCACATGGGTTATAAGTTTAGGGTCACTACCAGTAAGAATAAGATCATCAACATAAAGAACAAGTATAATTAGATAGTTTCCTACTTTCTTGATATAGACATTGGGGTCAAAATGGCATCTAGAAAAACCAGTGTCAAGGAGAAAGCTATCCATTTTGGCATACCAAGCTCTAGGAGCTTGCTTAAGGCCATATAAGGATTTCTTAAGGAGACAAACAAGGCTAGAGTTATCCTGAACATATCCAGGAGGTTGTTCCATGTAAATTTCCTACTATAAATCACCATGTAAAAAGGTAGACTTGACATCCATTTTATGGACTTCCAAGTTATGTAAGGCTGCAAGGGAAAGAACAAGGCAGATGGAATTCATTTTTGCGACAGGAGCAAAGGTTTCATTGTAGTCAATCCCTTCAACTTGCGAAAAAACTTTGGTAGCTAACATTTCCTTAAGTCTTTCAACACTTCCATCTGATGCATACTTGGTTCTATAGACCCATTTACATCTGACAATTTTTCTTCCCTTTGGAAGAGGTACAAGATCCCAAGTATTGTTTGCCATTAAGGAATGATATTCTTCATCCATGGGTGCATCCCAATCTGGATTTCCTGAAGCTTTTGCAAAATTTTCTCGATCATTATTCTCGAAAACTTGAGCCAAAAGAGAAAAGGCTCGCTAAAACTAAGAACATGTTCAACGTTGATCTCTAGGATCATCGGCAAGATCACCGGCTGCTTCACATGTTGAACAGGCCCATTGAGGAAGCATTGGTGCTGGTGCAATTGGAGGAACATGAGCAGGAAGAGGTGGATTTTCATCCTCACTATCATCATCAGAAACTGGATTTGGAAACCTGTCAAGGAAGTTGGAAGAAGAAGAAGAAGAAGGCACAATTGTCGAATCAGGCTCGCAGGCCAAAGATGGCACACCCGCCAAGTTAGGCTTGTAGGCCAAGAGATTTTCCTCAAATTTAACATCTCTTCTAATGATTATATCATGTGAATGGGTCTGAAGAAGTCTATAACATTTTACATCTTGAGAATATCCAACAAATATGAAATTTTCACTTTTAGGCTGCAATGCTTTCCGTTTTTCATCCGAAATGTGAGCCCATGCTTCACAACCAAACACACGAAAGTGACTTACATCTGGTTTAATTTTACTCCATGCTTCTTCCGATGTTATACCTTGTAAAAATTTATTAGGTGTACGATTAACAATGTAATTTGCACAATTCATGGCCTCATCCCAATATTGAAGACTTAGTCCCTTAGATTGGATCATACAATTAGTCATTTATTTTAAAGTGTGGTTCTTTCATTCAGCTACACCATTTTGTTGTGGTGTATATGAAACAGTGTGTTGTTGTTGGATTCCTTATTCAGTGCAGAAAGTAGTGAACTTGTTGTTAACATATTCTCCTCCATTGTCAGATCTTAACTTAATAATTTGATGACCAGATTGTTTTTCAACAAGGGCCTTGTAGGCCAAGAACATGTTAAATACTTCGCTCTTAAGTTTTAGGAAGTAAGCCCAAGTGCGTTTGGAGTATTCATCAATGAAAGTTAAGAAATATTTGAAACCCAAAAATGATGCATATGGAAGAGGGCCACACAAGTCACTATGCACAAGCTCCAAGGGAACCGAGGCGTGCCAAGAGGCACGTTTGTCAAAACTGTCCTGATGATGTTTTTTTAGTACAGAACCGAAACAAACACCATCCTTGAAAGATACCATTGAAAGACTATTCACCATATGCTCTTTACATAGTTGTTGCAATGAGCGATAATTTAAGTGACCAAATAACTCATGCCAAAGTTTGCTCGAGTTATCACTATGAGCAACAAAAACTGAAGGAAAAGGCGATGACCCAAAGTTGTTAAATTTGTACAACCTGGTAATATTATCAATTGTTCCAGTAGCAAGGACATTTTGAGTATTTTTAAAATCCTCGATTATAACTTGGTGAGGTGTAAACATCACAATTTTACCTTCACCTGAATGAGTAATTTGATAGACTAATAACAAATTGCAGGAAATTTTTGGAACACATAGTACATCACTAAAATTACCATTTTCTATTGGAACTATTCCAGATCCTACAACACTTAGAGATATATCATCACCAACAAATATTTGTTTCGTGTTACATTCATGCATAGTAGAAAACATGGCTTGATCCTTAGTCATATGATAAGATGCTCCAGAATCAATAATCCATTCAATTGAAGTAGAAGAAGAATATGCAGTATAAGAGTAAATAGAAGCACAAAGTGCATGTCCATGAGAGGTAGATTATGAATATGAATCTATGCTAATGCAGTGCTTCTTCATTGTTGCTTCCAAGGCTACCATCTTCTTGAAACACTTAGATTCATCATGATTATCTTTCCCACAAAAATTGCAATGACGCTCAGTCTTCTTTCCTTTTGGCTTGGATCCTTTGTCATTTTTTAAAGAAGGTGTTGACTGAGAGGGTTTGGGACCCTTGTTGTTTGGCCTATTATTGTGAAAATTATGTTTCTTGGGAGGCTTGGACTTTCCTTTTTTTTGGGACAATAAGGCTTTCCTAGATGTATCTACATTGTTAATTATTCCAAGATGAATAAGCGTATCTTTCTCTCTAATTAAGGAATCACAAAAGGATTCAAGACTAGGATCTTGATAGCTAGTTGCAGTTAAGGATTCTTTCATGGAGTAGAATGTAGATACAAAAACATAATATGCAGGTCCAAGTTTGGAAAGAATATGATAAATACATTGTTTGTGTTCTTTCTTAATATTGCATTTTGCACATAAGAGTATAATAGTTTTATACTTAGATAAATAGTCTTGAATGCATGAAAAATCATTTGGATTCAAGGAAATCAACTCATTGTCAAGTTGATGACCCCAAATTTCATTGTGTTTACCAAACACAGATTCCAACTTTTCCCAAGCTTGATTAGGTTCATCAATTACAGATATGTGGAATCGCAAATCAGTGGAGATAGAAATCCCAATTAATCCACGAGCTTAATCATATCTATTTTCCCATTTAATTTTCTTATCATCAGTGGGTTATGTTTCTTTCCCCGAGGTTATTCTGAAAAGTCCCCTACTTCGCAAAACATCCTCCATATGAGATTTCCATGAGAAATAGTTAGAACTTGTAAGTATAGTATCACAAGGGGAATCCATACTGTAAAATAATGGTTGAAAGAATAGAAACTAACTATTTGGATGCAAAGAGCTTGAAAACATATGCAGCTTTAAAAAAAATGGCACTGAAAACTGATTCTGGATGATGAAGTTATGTAAGGTTTTTCGTTACACCAAAACCTACAGATGTTGATGAACATTTAAAACCCATCACAAGGCCCTATCACCAAGAGTGGAAATTAGTCCACTTTTTTTATATACCCAGAGGTGTGGTGGTTATACCATGTGGAGGTTGTACCAATACTCTAAAACCTCAACTTTTGCGTAGCTCGGGGGAATTGAACATGAGACCTATGCTCTGATACCATGTTTTGGTACACAGGCTACTCCCAAAAGACCGAACACCTTGAGCAACCGCTTCACACAAATATATCACATATCAACACACCAATGTTTTTCACGTGGTTCAAACCCTCGAGAGGGAAACAGTCCACTTCCCCAACCAAGTAGCTACTTGGAGCAATTTATTATGCAAAAGAAAGAAAGTTACATGAGATTCTCATAATTGATCAACTAGCCAAGGACCCTCCATGCTATTTAAATAGAGATAATGGAGACATCGTGTGCTAATCCATGGATCAATGATAGGCATGATCTAAGAGAAGTTGAACCATCGGATCACTCTATGTCTAGAGCATATCGTGACCGTCAGATTAGAATATTTACAAATGCATACTAATGCATACTAAAGAAACACACTTTTACCTAATGGATATATTACACAAGTTTATCTGAACTAACTCCTAAATGTCTAAATATCCTAACATATCAAGTTGTCAAAGCACGCCATCTCCTTCACAAGGGAAAGTGGCTCACCAGGGACCAAGTTCAATAGAAGTTTCCTCATCTCATGGAGGAACTCAATGCAATGGGGACCACTGCTTCCTAAGGGGAGAGGAATGATCCAAGAGGATATTGGTGGCCACCCACCTATTTGACTTATACCCCCACCATTTTTTCTTTCAGTTTTCCAGTTTGCTTAATTGTAGCACAATTTACTATTTTTGGCATTTTTCAGGTCCTAATCTTCTAGAGCCATTTTGAGGCCCTAAACAACATTTTTTCGGAATTGAATGGTTGGGATAATATGAGTCCATTTTACACTATATATTTTTTATTTATGGATGGATTCCTTGAATAGATATTTCTAATGATGTATCATGCACATCAAACAGAGATAGTATGCCAAAGTTACGGCCCCAAGAAATTGATGTACAAAGTTACCCAACGGGGCCGACATTCTGGCGTTTCACCTCCTAGGGTTAGGTTTTTGTGTGTAGGGTTTCCATTGTTTCTCAATAATATATATTCCTTCAAGCCTCATTGTAACACAAAGTTCAGAGGCATGTAGCCACCACATCTCTTCTCAGAGATAAGCTACCGACATTAGATAGTTTATTTCCATCCTGTATGTAAACAAGTTTCAGTTCTTTGATTAATGAAATGAAGTGTTATTTCCATTACATCTTTGTTTCTATGGTTATTTGTGTAATTTTTTGTGTTCCTGCATAAATCCGGATCATTAGCTCCAATTAGCAAATGACACAGTGAAGAATTGCCGTAAAACAACCTTGACGACTTTTATAAGCTTGAACGTGGGTGAAAGGATAGGTTTCAAACGGGAAAATAGAAGCAAGAAGATTGCATTGGATGTGAACTTACTAGCATATGTGAATGCTTCGGAGGGCTTATAAATATCGGCACGAGGAGGTTGGGTGCAAACACCGAAATGGTTAAAGCACTTAAACAACCATCGGTAGGTCGGGAAACTAACATCGTCAGCATCAAAAAGTGCTATGGGAAAGAATCAGATAAGATTCAGACTTTGCATCCACAACATCAACTAAGAAAACCACTGAGTTCTCAAAACACTCCAAAATAAATAGCCAACATGGTGGAAGATAAGTTTACAAGGTTTCTGTGGATATCGAAAATAGATAGAAGATGAGTGATCTAGTCCATGGAATGGTTTTGAACTAAGCTCCTGGGGCCTTTGGAAAACCTCTTATGATGTGATAGACAAGAGGATGTCTGATATGTAGAAAAGAGACTTTGGAATGCTCCTGATAGGGAACATCAACTGACTAGACCACTGTGCACCCAAAACGTCGGAAAGACTGTCAAGAGTGCATCTGATACAAGGAAAATAGCTTTCATTTTTTTCAAACTTTCAAGTCATGGGGAAAATTTTGGTAAAAAAGTTAGATTTTCTAAGCATTTTAAAAAACTAAAAAGATAAGGGCCCCTAAAAAACCAAAAAAGATTTGGGGTGGAATTTGTAGCTGCAACAGGTACACATAAAAAATATATCTATGAATGGACACAATGTAGAAGATTGTTGGAGATCATATTTGGAGAAGATATGAGTGATATTGGCCACAAGCATACGGTATTGACATATCTTCTCGAACATATTCACTATTGTTGCACGGCATGGGAAGGATGTATGTGACAAGAATGGGGTCATCAGTTTATACATACATTGGATATGATACCAAGGAATTGGTATACATGAGTTGAGCTGCAAAGAGGAACTTTTGAATGGGAGGAGCTAACCACTAGCTTCACATATACATTTTGCAGATGATCATCCAACGATAGATGTTGCATTGCAAGTAATCAAAACATAAATATTTGAATAAATCCATATCGTGACGACAAACTTCAATCAATGCAGCATGAAAATCCACCATAGGATGGAGTTCTATAACATGATGGGAGAACCAAATGATGATGACCTGCTAGATGTAAATATAACTGATTCAAAATGTATGTGCGCAGTGGAGGGAATTTTTATTTCTAGGAACCAATTCCTGAGTCCACTAAAAATCAACAAAAATTAACATTGGCTCACCAGAAAATCAAAAGTTTTCCAGTATTGGAGATTATTGGGATGATGAGACTATAGGAAAGATCATTGATTTATTGTATGCATTTTAGTATCTTTTCCCTGGAAAATTTTTAGAGATGAAGGGGATCGTCAACTCACTGGGAGAAATGAAGATACCTTTGAGGCCTGACACAAAACCGATCAAGCAATGACCATACAGATTGAATCCACGATATAAAGAAAAGGTCACGACCAATTTGAACCAAATGCTAGATGCAAGTTTTATTGAACATGTCAGAGACTCAAAATGGATCACTCCAATAGTACTACAAGACAAAACGACCTCAGGTGAAGTAATAATTTTCATCGAATTGAGAAAAATGAACGACACTTGTTTACATGACCCATTTTTGTTGGCTTGCATGGGCAGACCCGGGTTTACTGTATTTAACCAACAACACCCCTAGCTCATTGGCCCTTTTGGCGACAAACCGCAGAGCGGCCTGAAGTCTCACCCAAAGTGATTCTAATGGGTTGGCTAAGGAATCAAGTGTCTTAGACTAGGTTCTGTGGCAGCCTGGGTGTCTCGCAGCTCTTCTAGCCTACGAGATTTTTTCCTGTCTGTGACGTGTAATTTCCTCTGACTTGTGACGACTCTAGTCCTTATCACATCGACGTGCCTCAGGCAACGCGTAACTCCTTCTTACGCTGATTCTCAACCACAGCGCACCACAGCTCCTCTGCTGGTGCGATATTGCCTCCCTGTGATATCCTACCGCTGCGGCTCAACGTACTCATTGCTACTCGTTTCGACTTACAAGAATCAATATACCAGGTTGATTAACTCTGTGACTCTTAACTATCTGGGATGAATTGTAAATAAACTCTTACACAAAATACTTATGGAATTCACTTGCATTTATCTTCTATAGTGTTGTAAACTGAATAACGCATACATACACTAAACTATAAACAAGGCCCATGTGATAACTGATAGATGCAACAAATAAACACAACACATAAATCAATCACATAACACACAATTTTAACGTGGTTCACCTCCAGGATGGAAGTTACGTCCACAGAACTGTGTTTCTATTATAGCTCAGGGGAAGGTAAACACAGTTCTGCTGCACCGCATATGTAGCTCGAGATATTCTGGGTAACTCCACACACAGCCTAGAGCTCTTCTCTCTTAGATCTCTTTTCTACTCTATATTGCACCTCTTACAATATACTCTTCCCCCTCTATCGATCCCTGCGGATCATTACATGCATGCTTAATGAGCCAGCTACTGGTTACAGTAAGATAACTACAGTTAATAACAGAACTAGAGCTCGGCTTCTACTACTATATAATAATCTACAAAACAACTAACAACTGAACTAACCAATACTCTTACAATACAAAATATATCCCTTTATAGGTGGCCCGAAGGTCTCGCCATTACAACACTGTGGGCATGTCCCAACAGTAACCCAAAACCCTAACTAGTGACAGTCACCATATCTGTACTTGAGGTAGCTTCTTTCCATCACACCATAGCTCTCTCTGCAGTCTTCCATGCTTCCCGACTCTAACCATGGGTATTGTGCACCGCTTCCCTGCTTCTGTCCTTTGTCTTCAATACCTCGGCCTCATTGATCCTTTTCCTTTATGAGGGTAGCTGAGCCCTCCTATCTTCACCGTTGCCTTCAATGCAGTGGGTGAGCTCTCTCTTCTTGGTCACTCAGGTACTGTCATCTTCCTTGACTTCTCTGTCCTAAAAGTCATGGTTTTCAGCTCTGCTCTGCAGCTAGAAAAATGCTACGGCGTCGTAGCTCTACCTTATCTCCTCTCCGCCAAAACTGTCTATCCACTAAACTGGAAACTTCTTCTGTAGCTGCAGGAGCCTGCTTCAACAATCCCCTAACACTTACTTGTGGCTCATACCCAAGCCACTACCAGTGGGCTTCTCCTGCTATAGCTTCTCCTTGGCTTCCTGTGAAGTCCGTTGAAACTTGTCCCGAAGTCCTACGACTTCGTCTTGCATCGTTGCGACACACTCTTGTGCCGAGTCAAGCATAGCTTGACTAATACTGGAGTCCTCTGTTGCTTAGTTCATAGGTCTCTCTTACCTTTCCTTATTGTTATGCTCCCAGTCTCGCCGCTTGCAAGACCTGCTAATCTTGTGCTTACCATAAGGATTCAAATCCATGGTATCACGAGAACTCCTCTCTATCTGGGTTAGAGCTCATGCTATAAGGAAGATATAAATCTGTATCTTCCATGCTTCTGAAAACATGTTGCTGGACCTGGATCCTTCTATATGAAAGCGATACAAACCATGAATTCCGTTCCAAGAGCAAGCCTTTGTCTGTATGCTGGAATTCTACCATTTGTCGGGTTTGTTGTCCTCTTTCAAATTCCTTCTTAGCGAATCAATCCAGGTATTCATGCTACCTCTGATTGCTAGATTTTCATTTCTTTGCCTCAACAATCGGTTGTTCTTCTCTTAGTTGATCAGATAGGTCGGATGACTTCTCCCGTTTCTTTCTTTTTCTCATTTTTACTTTCTTCCTGGTGGGATATTGCTTCTCGTCATTCTTCTGCTTTGCTTTCTTATCTTCAGTGATCATCTCATCTTTCTTCTTCTCCTTAGTAGAGACTTTGATGACATCTTATACATCCTGCGCTTGACTCTTCATCCTTGGCACCTGTCTGACCTGTGATGTACCTAATTTCACAACCCTGGGCGGCGTCGTCATAGCGGACATACGGCCACTAGGGTCGAAACATCTCAGCATGTATTATAAATGTTCCTCCTCGGACATAATCCACTCGGATTAAAACGCTGGATGTGCAATGGTTGCAAATTCTGGAAATCACAGCACTCTGTAACCGGATTAGCTTTGCACAGGGAAACTGATCGATGCACTCTATAACTCTCGGCTCTTGAATTCTTGCAAATGTAACCTTCCTGAATGAATAATTTATGCTTTTATGCCGAAGACGATAATTCTAGATGCAACGGTCATCTAGACTGAATCCATCGGTCGTATTAATTGCATGGACGAGACCACACCCATCATCCGATCCTCAATAAATGCCGAAATCCGATCAAATTTCCCTCAAAGTGTGTGTGTACAGGCGTCGGTCTTGTCGAAGATTTACCAAATATGGAAAATTAATTACACTATTGCCAAATCCACTGTAAGATATATCGGTCATTTCTTCATTAACTTCCTGTCAGAAGGCGACTTGACTAGCCCTCTATTTCCTTATGAAAGCGGGTATGTGGCATGGGGAGACATCACCTCGCTACGATGCAGCACCGCATCCTATGCTCAAAACAAACTTAAGCGCTCTTTTTTTTCTTTTTCTTTTCCCGCAAGCCACTGGTGACTTGCGCACAATGAACTGTCCTTATGCGATTCCTCACACTTAGAATATCTGCTGGTGTACACTAGTTCCCGGTGCGATGCCTCCTTTCAACTACACTGGACATCTGCACGTCGTAAGCTGTCTAAGCTAGGGCTATGAGGTGGAGTGGCTATCACTATAGAGCTTAAGCCTTCTACCATTAATCAATGTGGTAAGAAGCTCCCCATTCAGTTTGCTGAGCTGAATGGCACCTCCCTCTGTAACTTGTTGTATCTGGTATGGCCCCAGCCAATGCGTCTTGAACTTCCCTGAAAACTTAATAAACTTACTGTTGTAGAGGAGTACTAGGTCTCCAATCTGAAAGGTCTTAATCTTAATGTGTCTGTCATGCCAAGATTTTCCTCGTGCCTTGTGCACTTTCTGATGGAAGCCGACGATGAATATGTCTTCCTCTAAGGCAAGCAGTTGCGCTAGCCTTTCATCCACTATGTCTGTATCAGCCATCCCGGTGATCTAAGCAATTCATAAGCTGGGAATAATATACTCCATAGGCATAACAGCCTCCTGTCCATACACCAAGCTGAAAGGTGTATGTCCTATAAGTTTCTTGCATGTGGTCCTATATGCACATAATACAACGTTAACTTTGAGGTCCCAATCATTCCTTTGGTTGTTCCAGATCTTAGTAAGAGCATTTTCTAAAATCTTGTTAAAGGCCACCACCATACCATTAGCCTGTGGGTGGTAGGGAGTGCTCTTATGGTGCTAAATCTGAAATTATTCCGTCAAGGCCTCAATGGTGCGGTTCAATAAATGTGTTCCTTGGTCACTCATCAAAATTACTGGGCATCCGAATCTACTGATGATGTTTTCAAAAAGGAACTGTGCGGCTATAGCAGCATCACAATTTCTAAATGCTTTGGCCTCCGCCCATCTGGTGAGGTACTCTGTTCCAGTGATGATATATCTCACCCCAGTGCATTTTCTTGGTGGGTTGATAGGACCCACAAAGTCTATAGCCCACTTGTCAAATGCACGTAGCGTAACCCGCGGTCGCAGCGGAATTTGATCTCGTCGCGAGGGTTTTCCTACCCTCTGGTAGATATCGCAGCATCTGCAAAAGTCCTTAGTGTCGTTATGCAATGTAGGCCACCATAATCCTGCAGCTAGGATTTTCTATGCAGTCGGCTTTCCTACGAAATGACCTCCTGCGGTTCCTAAATGTGCCTCTCTGATGATAGCGTATTTTTCATGCGGCATCACACATCTGCGCAGGACTTCATCTGGACCTAACTTGTATAACTGTCATGCGATCAGGGTGAATTCTGCTGCTTTAACAACCAACTGCTTATTTTTCTTCTTAGTAAACTCGTCAAGTGCTAATCCTGTAGTGAGAAAGTGAATGATATCAGCATAGTAGTCGTCTGTGATCTGGATAGAAAACAACTGCGCATCCGGCAAATTGTCCTCTAAGTTACTTGGCTCTTCTCCTGAGTCTATCCACGACAGATGATCAGGTCCGGTGTTCAATCTTCCTGGTTTCACAATGATTTCAAAATCATACTCCTGAAAGAGGAGTAACCATCTACAGATTCTCCCCCCTAACACTGGCTTATTGACCAGATACTTTAATGTGGAATGGTCAGTAAACATCTTGAACGAGGCACCCAATAGGTAGTGCTTGAAATTCTATAGTGCATACACCATAGCTAATCCTTCTCTTTCTGTCGTGGTGTAGTTCTTTTCTACTGTCGATAGCTTTCTGCTAGAATATGCGATAGGATGATCAATATCCCCTTCTCCTGGTTGCGTTAAAACAACCCCGATTGCGATGCCAAATGTATCCACATGTACATGAAACGGCTTATTCCAGTCTGGAAATACTAGGATGGGTGATGTAACCATCTTCTCTTTAAGTGTGTCTAGGCTCTACTGACATTCCTCGTTCCATAGGAATTTTACATCTTTCTTTAACAATTTCTCCATCGGTGCTGTAATCTTTGCGTAGCCCTTGATGAACTTTCTGTAGTACCCGGTATGACCAAGTACTATCCTTAATTGCTTGACTGAGTTGGGTGCTAGAAGATTTACAATGATGGCGATATTTGCGGGATCTACCATCAAGTCATGTCTGCAAACAATTTGACCCAACAAAATACCAAATGGCGCACATAATATACATTTCTTCAAGTTTAGAGAGATCTGGTACTGCCTACATTTCTCTAACATTAGTCTTAAGTCTCCTATGTGTTTGTCAATTATTCCAAATACAGTCCAATCATCAAAATAAACTTCTAGGAATTTATGGATGTATTCTTTAAACACAGCAACTACTACTCTAGAAAAGATAGCTGGTGCATTTTTAAGGCCAAAGGGCATTACCCTATACTAGAATGAGCCCCATTCTGTTGCAAAGGTGGTCTTGGATCAATATTCTGGATGGATTATGATCTGATGATAGCCTAAAAGGCCATTAGTGAAGGAGTAAACCTCCTATCCTCCCACGTTGTCTAGCACCTCATCAGTGAACGGTGTCAAAAATGGATCATGAAGTGATGCATCATTGAGTTTACGTAGATCGAAATAGATCCTGATGTCTCCTTTAGTTTTATTTTCTTGTACAACCATGGGAATAACCCATTCGCTCTCTTCTACGGGCTCAATGATACCTGCTTCTAGCATCTTATCGATCTCATCCTTAACTTTTTCTTTATAGTGCGGATTTAATCTATATGGACGCTGCTTGACTGGTCTAGCATCCTCCTTCAATGGTATCCTCATTACTCCCAAGTCTCTGACTATTTCCTTCATCTCTGTGAACTTGGTGGGAAATAGGTCCTGATAGTCATGTAGCAAGTCTGCAATCTGTCCGACTATTTCATCGTTCCAATAGTCTCCAATAGAGGCAAACTTTGGTTCTGTGTCTGTGCCAATATTGATCTTTTTAATATTGATGGGCTCTATGATTGCTGGAATTTCTAACTATGGTCCCTCAACATCGCGAGTCCCTTTTGACTCTAGAATGTTGGTGTTGTGAGGATCCTCATCCTCGTCCTCTGGTTCTACTTCAAAGTTATAGCACCCAAGCACATCTTTTAGCTGAAGGGACCAGTCAGGCTGAGTTTGTACTGATAGGGTACAATCCTCAAATATCTTACTCTTTATTATATCTAGGGCCTGATCAAAACTTGGGTACTCAGATTCAAAAGCGAAGGTGAGTAGAAATATATCTATCATAAGTGGCCATGTAGTTGTTCCCTTGTGCAGTTCAGTCTCTGTGTACCAGTTCCTTGGAACTGTGTCCAAAGTGTGAATGAATCGGTGAACCCATTCGTCCTCGGGAATGACCGACCAATTCTATTCACATGTCTGAATATGTGACCTGGGGTCACTTTCTCTTGTGTATTGTTGCTAGACATACTCTTTATCGATAGAAAATCTGATCGCCATCAATCTCTTAATATCATCTCATGATGCGATATTCTCTTTATGTGCATACCACCATCTTGGAAGTGTGGTGCGTACTGCAAGGTCCATAGCTGCGATCCTCTGCTCATGATAAATTTGTTGTTCAAACTATTTGAGAAATTCCTGGATATCTGTTAGACTATGAAACGATGGAATCTCATTGATCTATGCACCAATCCATCGTAGTGACTTAGTCAAGTATGCACATCTGCGCGCTGAGACTTCGTGAAGTCTGTTCTGCCAGTTCTCTAGACCAACATCTGAATCTGATGCGCATGAGCTGTCACATCACCAAATAATGTTCCCTTCTACAGTCGAATTGATGTAGTCTCTCTGGTTTGTGGTCATCTGATAGAGGCTCTCCATGTTATGTGCCTCTTCCTCTGCTCGGATAGGTTCAATATATCCAGGACCCTGAAAAGGATCCAACGGTGCAATGACCCAGATCTGCGTGTCCTCAAAGGTCATTTGTCTTCTCTTTAGGTCGATAATGGCCATGTTACCGATCACCCAATCAATTCCTAGGAGTGCTTGGTATGGTCTACTATCACCTATGATTTCTATAACTTCAAATTCTGTGAAGCTGCGAACTCCGTCAATGTCAACTGGCACCTGCAGTAATTGACCCAGGGGTGATACTTGCTGCTAGTTAGATAATCTCAGATGAATAGGCAATATGACTAACTTAGGGCTACCCATCTGTTCCCATGTCTTCTTAGTCAGAACATTTACGTCTGATCCTAGATCTAGGATCACCTCATCCATTTCGAATTCTCCAACCTATGCTATGAGTCACATCTCTCTTCTGGTTCTTGTATGTCCCATAATATTATGAACAGCACACTATGTACTGCTCACGGAAGAATATGGCTGACACTGATCTATGATGCGCTGAAGTTCTACGATAGCTTGCTCATTTCTTACAAGTTTTAAGCAACTCCGCAGGAAGGAATGTACACTTCCTGTCATCTCATCCTCATCGCATGTACCCGATGTGGTAACCTGCGATATCTGTATAGGGATAACGCCACAAGGTGCTTGCTGCGGTATGCCCCTAGATGGTAGTACCTGCGATCCTGATTGCATAGGGTCATCAAAGAAAGTCTTAGCTTCCTAAATTTTTTGTTTATTCTTCTGCAGGTCAAGTGGTGTTGCTTTGTTAGGAGCCCTGCACACCCACTCCTGACCTGTGTTCTTTTCAGTATCCTGCAATGTCTCACTAGTGGAAACACCGCTGTGAGTCACAATGTTGAATCTTGGTTCTGGCTCTTCCTGCTCAGCAGCAATAAGCTGGATGTTTTGGTGTGCTGCTGGCTTAGGTTCTCTGATCTTAGCTATCAAGGTAGGACACTCCTCTATAGTGTGATCATAATATTTGCAATAGTTACAAGTGGTGGTGGGACTCTGATAGTCTCTAGCATAATGTCCTACAACTCCACAGTTGTAGCAAGTAACTGGTCTGCGACCACGACCAAAGCCTTCTCCACGGCCAAAGCCTCCTCCACGTCCTCGTCCTCTGAATCCTCCTCCACATCCACCATAAGCTGGATCATGCTGTGGTCCTGCTGTTGGACCTTGTGTTTCTGATTGGACTCTGTACAAGTCTTTCTTTGCTCCGACCATGAGATCATAGGCTCGGCACTCGTGTTCATCATGGCCTACAGACTTGCAGAAAATGCAGTATAAGTTCTTAGGTGTCTGCACGTAATTCTGAAGTAGAAGGCACTGGTGAGGTAGATGTCCTCTTGTTTTGCATATTTCACACCATGGCCCATGGGTCTGTGGTAAGGGGTTTGGAGCCCCTGTCACTAGATATTCTACAAAGACCAGACAGTTGTCTTTAGTATGGCCTTGTGCTTTACACCCTATGCACCATATGTCTTGCGCTACCTCTTTTCCTTTCTTAAGCTCATGTAACTGTAACGTGAGATTAGCCAACTGGTTTTGTAGATTTGTCATGCCTATGCTTGTTTCCGCTAGAGGTGAAGCCTCTAGTTTCATTGCCATCTCCAACACGTCATCCTGTGTCTGGAGTTTCTACTGCATTAATGGCAGTCTGATGTGAGGGAACAACGCTGCAATAAACCATTCTTTATGCTGCTCCGGTGCAAACTCAAAGATGACTTGGTCTATAAGGGCTTTGAATTTCTGATCAAAGTCCCACACTAACTCTATAGGTAACTGTTTGATGTCTTTGAGCTCTGTAATGCACTGTGACTCCGACTTAGGTTTCTTAAAATCTTTAATCATGGCAGTCTTGATATGGACAAGTGTTCTGGGTACTGTGGTATACTCCATATACCATGTTAAGGCTCGATCTCTTAGTGTGGTGACCAACTGTACAAGTTTAATGTTATCGTCATTGATGGTTTTAATGGTCCACATTTCACATAGAAACCAATGTTTCTCTAGGTCCTCTGCCCCTGTTCCCTTAAATATAGGTAGCTTCATATCATCCCCCATTCTATTTCTACGTGGTGGATGTTGATTTGCTGTGTTACTACCACTCGGTAGTATAGGTGAAGGTGATGTAGCGGTGGTAGGTACTGTCTGCGAGCTACTGGATGGAGTTCCTATAGGATTGTTCTGAGTCCCGGTCTGTTTCTATGGGGTGTAAGGATGGTAGGGGATAGCCCCCCCTATTCTTTCTGTGGTACTATGACTCTGTTGTCTAGTATTGTCTGAACTGTCTTCAAATATGGGAGATCTTAAATCTACTTTATATTTCTTTCCACTACATGTACATCCAATGTCATCAAAATCACTTTCAAACTCTTGTGACATTACTATCTTTACTTATTCATATGAAACTAGATCCAATGTTCCTTTTTCATGTAATAACATCTTAATGGACAATTTTAAATATTTTAGGTACTTACCGCGATATCCTTTGAAGAAGTAGCGCTTAGCCTCGCTGAAGCTTTTTCTCTGGTCAACTGCAAACTCTGTGACGAAGCCTTCTAGCACACTCACAAGCCAGAAGTCTACTGTCCTTGTGAGGGGATTATCAAGGTTCTTCACAGTCTGAATCAGCTCTGGTGTCCAAACAATGTCTCTTTTCTTCTTGAATATGCTCATATCAGTCAACTTTGATAACCAATTGTAAAGCTCGTTCCCAAAGGTCGCAAAAAATATCGCATGCAGGTCTGTAACGATATGTTTTTGTAACCAGGCCTCTGTACTCAGTTTAGGACTCCTGTTCTCTCGTTCGGAAAACTCTTTCTAGTTAGACCAAACCCACTCGTTGAGTTCGTCTCTAGTAGGCCGCCACCAGAACATCAATGCTCAGTTTGTTCAAAACCGGCAACGGAACCATTTGTTGGCTTGCATGGGCAGACCTGGGTTTACTGTATTTAACCAACAACACCCCTAGCTCACTGGCCCTTTCGGCGACAGACTGCAGAGCGGCCTGAAGTCTCACCCGAAGTGATTCTAATGGGTTGGCCAAGGACTCAAGTGTCTTGGACTAGGTTTTGTGGCAGCCTAGGTGTCTCGCAGCTCTTCTAGCCTGCGAGATTTCTTCCTGTCTACGATGCACAAATTCCTCTTACTTGCGACGACTCTAGTCCTTATCGCATCGTCGTGCCTCAGGCAACGCGTAACTCCTTCCTATGCTAATTCTCAACTGCAACGCACCATAGCTCCTCTACTGGTGCGATATCGCCTCCCTGCGATATCCTACCGCTGCGGCTCAGCGTACTCAATGCTACTCGTTCTGACTTATGGGACTCAATATACCAGGTTGCTTAACTCTGTGACTCTTAACTATCTGGGATGAATTGTAAATAAACTCTTACACAAAATAATTATGGACTTCACTTGCATTTATCTTCTATAGTGTTGTAAACTAAATAACGCATACATACATTAAATTGTAAACAAGGCCCATGTGATAATTAATAGATGCAACAAATAAACACAACACATAAATCAATCACATAACACACGATTTTAACATGGTTCACCTCCAGGATGGAATTTACATCCATAGAACTGTGTTTCTATTATAGCTTAGGGGAAGGTAAACACAGTTCTGCTGCACTGCATATGCAGCTCGAGATCTTCTGGGTAACTCCGCACATATCCTGGAGCCCTTCTCTCTTAGATCTCTTTTCTACTCTATATTGCACCTCTTACAATATACTCTTCCCCCTTTGTCGATCCCTGCGGATCGTTACATGCATGCTCAATGAGCCAGCTACTAGTTATAATAAGATAACTACAGTTAATAACAGAACCAGAGCTCGGCTTCTACTACTGTCTAATAATCTACAAAACAACTAACAACGGAACTGACCAACCGTCTTAAAATACAAAATATATCCCTTTATAGGCGGCCCGAAGGTCTCGCCATTACAACACTGTGGGCCTGTCCCAACAGTAACCCAAAACCCTAACTAGTGACAGTCGACATATTTGTACTTGAGGTAGCCGCTTTCCATCACACCGCAGCTCTCTGCAGTCTTCCATGCTTCCCGGCACTGACCATGGGTACTGTACACTGCTTCCCTGCTTCTGTCCTTCGTCTTCAATACCTTGGCCTCGTTGCTCCTTTTCCTTTATGAGGGTAGCTGAGCCCTCCTATCTTCATCACTGCCTTCAATGCAGTGGGTGAGCTCTCTCTTCTCGGCCGCTCAGGTACTGTCATCTTCCTTGACTTCTCTATCCTAAAAGTCACAGTTTCCAGCTCTGTTCTGCAGCTATAAAAATGATACGGCATCGTAGCTCTACCTTATCTCCTCTCCGCCAAAATTGGCAGCTTCTTCTGTAGCTGCGGGACCCTGCTCCAACAATTTTCGACTACATTCACTTGTGGGTTTTATTGTTACCATCAAATTCAAATTGCAAATGAATAATGACACAAGACCAACTTTGCGATGGAGTGGGGGTGTTTCCAATATACGGTAATGCCCTTTGGACTTAATAATAATCCTTCTATTTTTTCCAGAATAGTAGTTCTTTCCTTCAAATATTTCAAACATAAATTTCTTGAAGTCTACTTCGATGATTGGATAGTATTTGGGATACTAAAATATCACATTCATATCCTTAGGATGATGTTGGAATGCTATCTCCAATACCAAATTTCCTTAAACTTGAAGAAATGTATCATTTTCACTCTGTTTGAAGTTTTGTTGGGCCATGTGGTCTGTCATGATGGAATTTTGGTTGACCTACCACCACATAAGATGGTCAAGCAGTTGAGACCAACACTGGGACACACTAGATACTACATAAAATTTATTAAAGGATATGTGGAGGTGACTAATCCAATGGAAAATTTTTTGAAAAAACATGCTAGGTTCCATTAGATGAAGAGATGCAAAGAGATTGTGGACATGTTGAAGAACAAGATAGATATGGGTTATGTTCCAGCTAAGTTTACCACTGTGCAGAATAAATGGTTGATTGTGTGAGATGTGTATTTCTATTTGAACGCTTGACAATTGTATAAGATGGGTCCTGATGAGATTATTCGTCACTACGTATTAGAACACAATCGACCAATGATACATAATGAAGCACATGCCCATGTCACAAGATACCATTATGCTAGAAAAGATATGGTGCACAATATTTTGCAAGCAGGATTGTGGTGGCCCACCATGCATGTGGGTGTCTGGGATTATTTTTACAGCTCAGATATCTACCAAATAAGTTGAAAGTCGTTACAAGATGAAATTCCATTGGTACCTCAAGTAGCATTAGAGGAATTTGATAAATGGGCCATTGATTTTGTGGGACCTATCAGTCTAATAGGGAAGCACATAGGTGCACGCTATATTGTTGTTGTGACCAACTACCTGACAATATGGACCAAAGCAACACTAGTAAAATATTTTCCTGCTGCAATTGCTGTGAAGTTTTTGTTTGAAAATTTTCTGACGAGATTCGACTGCCCAAATTTTTTGATAAGTGATCAAGGTACTCAATTTTTCAACCAGTTGATTGAATAATTGATGGAGGAATTCCAAATTCAGCATAGAAATATAATGCCCTCTCACCCTCAAGTTTATGGTGTTGTCGAATCCTTTATTAAAATTCTGGAAAATGCATTAACACATATTTGTAATGCCAAAATATATGACTGCGATTAGAAAATTTACACACCATTATGGGCATGTCGCTCGACTTGTAAGAAATTGACAAGCCACACTCCATTTTTCTTGGTGTATGGACATGAAGCTCTGATTCCAATGGAGTATATTTTACCGAGTCTAAGAATCGATGTGATCACAAAGATGATAGATGTTGATACTATCAAGGGGATATTATCGCAACTTGTGTAGCTAGAATAACAATGTTTTGTCATAAGGTATCACCAAAACGTTGAAAAATAAAGACAGAAGGTATGGCATGATCAACACATTAAGAAAAAATAGTTTCAGGTCGAAGGAATTTTTCTTATGTATACCAGCAAATTCTTCAAGCACCCTGGTAAGTTGAAGGACACATTGGCTTGGATCGCACAATGTAATTCATATCACTAATGGAGGCATAGTACAGTTACAAAATATATATGTAACATCTGTCATAGGACTAATAAATGGAAGTCAGATGAAGTCGTATCACAATAGCTATGACTTGGTCGCATAAAAAAAGAGAAAGGTTTTTATGATCATTTTTATGCAATTGTTGGTCGCATACTGCTAGTATGCTGCAGTGAGAAGAGACTCTTTTTTTGTTGCAAGAATAAAAATGATGGTGAAGACACTTAGTTTGTAGCAAGTAACACTAGAATCGCAGAAGTAACAGCTAGATAGCATTAATTTGAAAATCCCACGATATTTTAGCAGTGGTATTTTTGGTCAATCTCATATTTATGGCAATAACTACCACTTGATGTGACAACTCAACAATGACATCCATAGAATTTTCCTTAATTATTTAGACGATCATCCCATGTGACTGAAGGGACAAATACCTTCCTATTTATTACCTGTGTGTGAATAAAAATCACAGAGAACAATTACACGTTATCAACCTTCATACCCAAGTTTCATTTCATTCCATTTGCATGTGAGAAGAAACTATTTTCTGTAATTCGAATTGTTCATATCATGGTCATTTCAATTTTTGGCATAAGTACAACTCCTGAATCTAACATTTTGACTACATCACCCACTTCAATCATGGAAGACACTGCTGGATATGTCCCACTGCATTCCGAGGTTGCTCAAGAAGATGAGAAAAATATAGTGAGGCCTTCAGGAAAATTGCATGCAGACCGACCAGGTCCATTTGGAATTTCATGGGGGAATCTCACTGAAAATAGAAATAAGAAAGGACACAAAACAACAACACCAACACTGCCACCACATGAAGAGGATGAAGAACTAGAAACTAGGAATCTCTTGCCACCATAAATCCCACCAACATGATTCGATGCACCAAATATTAGAGTCCCAAAGAAGGCACGGTGTCCGCTAGTAGAACCCATGGTGTTAGAAGGAGTTAAGGTGTTGTAGGATATTCTGTCAAACGTGCAGAAGTTATACTTCGTTTATCATGACACAAAGAAGAAATAATATTTATATAGGAACACATACATGCTTACGGTAAAGGATACACAATATTTTACAGAGCTCCTTGTTCCTAGAATGGGTAAGAAGACTAGACCATTCAAGGTTATTGTCATTACTATATATTCCACATGCACACCATTAATCACTGATTTAGTCTAATGTCTAGATCAAATTCATATACAAAATGAGAGGTATGAGGATAACACAAGGATAATGAAAGAGGTATAGAGTATTAAAATAGTCAAATTCTAGAGCCTGACATCCACCCAAACCCAAAGTCTTGCATGTCATCATGCAAGAAATAGTTCGTGTAGGAAAACAGGAAGAAAAAGTCAACTCTATAAGTCATCTAAATTATCCTCTGTTTGTTGACATGTTTTTCAAAGCTTCTCCCTGAGAGATCTATTTTCAATTAGAAGTATATGATCCTATTGATACTTTTGATTAAGTCTAGAGTGAAGCTTTATGTTTTCATAAATTACTAGATTGGATTCAGAACAAAATGTATCCACCAGTGCACACATGTCTGATTCCTTTCTCTGATATTGAGCAAGGTGGTCCTTCAATGTAGTGTTCCATTTTTAAGGAGTCAATCCAGCACCTTGTATTCATGTACTTCTTCTTCTAATTGTACATTCTTTGCTTGTAATTTTAAAAACATCAGAGGATAAATTATCTTGGGTCTATATAGTCCTATAGAATTATGTGCAGGTGAATTAGGTTGGGAAAAACCTAGAGGTATATCCTCCTTCAAATTTACTAGAGCTTCTACAATAGCTAAGAGATTCTACAATAGCTAAGTTAGAACCTCCTATCTCATTATCTGTATCTATACGAAGTTTCATTTGAAATTCAAGAGAAGGATTATTAGGCGTAGGATTTTTAGATGTCGTACTTTCGGTCATTCTGTTGGATTCGAGCTCTAAATATGATGTTTCTCCTATAGTTTTGACCCTCCTCATTTTACCAATCTAAGAGAGAGATCCTTCAACTCTTGTGGAGAAATTAGTATCCCCTACCTTTCTTCTTGATGGAGGAATAGGAAAATTCCTAGGTATGAAATAATCCCAGGTGTTTTTATGTCCTTTTAATTCATCCATAATCAATACTTTAATTAAGCTATGATGGAACAAATGATGTTTAGGGTTTACAAGTGACTTTGTCACTATTTTAGACATTTTCTTTAAACGTTTCCAAATAAAATAAGAAAATTTCATTTCTTTACCTTGTGAAAAATGATGTAAGATATGGATATGATAGGTGAAAGTCAAATTGTACTGCCCTTCACAAGTCATGTATCTTTGGAGAACAATCAATGGTTTCTTCCATTCATCCTTAATCCAATCCCTTGAAACTCCTTTAGAACAATATGCATCATGATAATATTTCTTCAAAACCAATTTTTTTCTATCATTGGCAATTTCTGCTTCTAAAACCATTTTTCTCCAGTTTGAGGAAATCCTATAGCCTCAACAATGCTATTCTCCATAACCTGCATCACAATGTCCTTGAATCAAGTGATTGTGTGATCAAACCCTTGAGAAAATGAAAGTGAGATACTATTATCATGCCCACAAAAGTTTCCAAAGAACTTATGCCATCTTTGACTACGAAATATCTCTCAAAAAGCATTGTAGTCTGTTGTTTCCTATAGATCTTGAATTGAACCTGGTTCATAACAATTATCCACCCTTTTGGATAACAAATGCAACTAAGAATCAATTAGATATAGTTTGGAATGAAAAAGGAATGAAATGATATAGTGATATAGATTATTTCGAATCCTCACAATGATTCGAAAGAAGACAAGTAAGAGAGTGCATGAAATGATGATGATATAAGGATGTGAGATTTGGAGTTGGATAATGATGTTGCAGTGAAGGGATTGATAATCTAATACAAGAATAAAATATCAGATTTAATAGAAGTAATAATGATAGGATAAGGCTTTGAAAAGAAATTTTTTCTTGATTTCATATATGTATAAATGATGCATATTCAATATTTTTCACCTCAACTTAACTAACTTATATTATAACTTACCCATTAATGATGCTAGTCCATTGTTTGTGAGAAAAATAAAGGAACCAAATAAATCAAAGTCCATCAAAATTTTACCCCTAAGTTGAAGAAGTTCCATGAAAAATTTAAATAAATTGGTGATATTTGTTAGAATAATCAACCCATAGTATTTACCCACTTAGACATTATTTCATTTATTTTGTCTTATTTGCCTAGTCCATGAGTCCCACCATGTGCA
>LPNX010580192.1:0-73985 GCA_001517045.1 Pseudotsuga menziesii | reverse complement strand
GTACAAAAGTAGTCACAATATGAAATTTGCAAGTAAACACAGCAGTATGTGAACAGTGTTATGCATTGGTATAATGATATACATGATTGTGTAAAGTACAGCAGTGATGAACTATGAGGGTATATTGATATGTGATGATATGACAGTGATGTTATGATGTGGGAGTATTTATGAATTTACACAGAGAATGTGGTGTGTACAGTAGTTTGTTTTTGTGATGATACTCTTCCATGCTATGATGAACTCTCTACGATGCACAGTCTGCCATGCACTCTGATTTGATGATACATGCTTTGATAATAATGACATGTTGCATGCTATGGTGTGATGACATTCTACTATGCACCATGATGTGTACTTTTTACATGCACATTACTTGTTGATGATGATGGTGGGTATTTGATGATGATGATAGTACATACCCTATGACTTTGATGTATAACCTATGATGATGTTCAGCAATAGCAAAGCAGAGATACTTCTGTGATTGTGTATGACAGTGAACGGTGTGCACTAGCAGATTCAGAGATTGGTATGTGACAGATCTACAGGTTGGGCAGTGTGGTACAGAGTGTGTCAGCATCAGTGATAAGGCTGACTTGGCAGTAAACAGTGAATAGAGGTTATCAGCAGCTTTTATGGTTGATGTGACAGCGATAACATGGACAGAAAAATGATTTGTTAGTGACTAGAGTGCAGAGGATATCTACAGCAGATTCAGAGATTGGATTGGCACAAGTTGACTTATGAGTAATTGGTTTGACTCAGATTGGCTGAGTTGTATGAGCAGTTGGTTTGATTCAGGTGGATAGAGTCTGGTGTGCAGACTCAGATTGACTCGGTTGGATGATTGATTGGTACAACGAAATTGGATAGGTTCCTGGTTTAGTTCTAGTGTAGTGATGAGCAAGTGATGAGTTTATGAATAATACAGCAGACGGTGATCAGTTGATGAGCAGTGATGCAGCAGACAATGACCAGTGGTTAGTAGTGGCAGTTTATATGCAGTGTGGTACAGGTTGTGCGGTGTGGTACAGGTTGTGCAGTGTAGCACAAGTATTGAATAACAGGTCCGTAGGATCAGTGCAGTTGTGGTTCAGCTATTTCTATCTTCTTATCAGGGTGGCAGGACGGGGCAAGGAAAGGAGGTCGTAGCCTCCTTCTGGTAGAAGCCGGAAAACTAGGGAGTGGCAGCTTCCTTCAGGTCGTAGCCTGTAAATCAAGGGGGTCGTAGCCTCCTTCCAGTTGAAGCTGGAAAAATTGAAGTCTTTGTAATAAGGGGGTGTTTCCTCCTTCCAGTTATTTCTGGAAAACTATTTTAAAAAGGCTTCCGTGGTTTTCCCCCCAGGACTTGGGTTTCCACGTAAAAATCTTGTGTACTGTGTTGCTTTGCTTTCTATGTGATGATGATGATATGATGATGATAACCATGCTGATGGTCATACAATGATAATGTGACAATGCAAAATATTGAATAAGTTGTTGATGATAAAAGTTGGAAAAAGTAATAAAGACTTCACACTGATTCACCCCCCCCCTCTCAGTGTCTACACTAATTGCCTCGGTGTCCGTCACCTAGACGTGACTTTGTCGGTTTGCACCCACCTTGGTCGCACTTTTGTCGACACGCCCTTCTAGACGCTAAAGTGTCGGTCGACACCCACCTTGGGCGCTCAATTGTTGGCGCTCTCTTTTGGTCGTCACTCTGTCGATGGCACCCAACTTGGGTGCCCTTCTGTCGGCGTGCCTTCCTGAACGTCATGCTGTTGGTCTGCCTACTGCCGACACCCACACACTTGGGCGCTCCTCAGCTTCACATGGGAACCCGTCGCTCTACGACGCCTTGGGATCTGTCTGCACTAAGTTTGCACTCCCGGAGCTCGTTTGCACAACCCACTTGGGAGCTCACTCACCTGACCTACTTCAAATGTTTTCCTTCCCAATGCCCCTTAGGAGCTCTGGTGCACTCTCTTGGGCACACCTCGGGAGCCCAACCTCGGGAGCCTGCTTGAGCTCAGGCTTCGGGAGCTCGCCTGAGCTCTCACTTCAAAATTCTGTAGAAGCTCGCCTGTCGGGAGCATGCTGAAACGCGCCTGTCTGGAGCATGTTGGAATGCGTCTGCTTGGAGCTTGCTGGAATGTGCCTGCCAGAAGTCTACTGAAGCTCGCCTGCCCAAGTTCGCTACCCGTGTTACTTGGGAGCTCGCCCGACTCTAGAGGCTTGTCAAGGGATCTCGCCCAACTTGGAAGCTCTCCTTGGGAGCTCAACGCTCCTGTGCGTCCTGTTGCCCCGGAAGCTCTCCTCCTGCATAGCACCTCCCAAAGGAACCAGCCAAACTCTAAGTGCTGATTCTTCCTCCCTTCCCACTTGCCTCCATCCACAACCATATATATACTCGAATGTCTGCAAGGTAGGGGCTTTGTGCCCACTTAGCCAACCCGTCTGTATGGCTTGCTCGGAGCACAAGTCAATCGAGCACCATCAAGACGACGCCCCTAACCCCACCTCCTTAAGCGCAATTCTGTCGGTGTGACCACTTGGACATCGCTTTTGCCGACGCTTGCCATGGTCACCACCCTGCCGGCGTGCCCACCTTGCAACTTTTGCTTGCTGTGTCCATCAAGCAAGTGCCCAACTCAACCTGTCTTTGGCACTCATTTGCCAATGTGCTCACGTCCAACCCACGTTGGGGTTTTTGTTGCGTGGGTGTCCGAATTATTGAGGCTTCCAACCCTTAGATTGAGGCTTCCAACCCTTAGACGCCCCACTAACCACTCAACTATCTGCAATGCTGCCGATTTCCACGTCCCGTTGTAAGGTGCCCATCACTTAAACGCGTTTTTGGCTAAGTGCCCACCTCCACATGGTCCGATAGGCCTTTTCTCTGAGTGTTCCGGGGAACCCTGACTTGGCCAACGAAAGACCGTTACACTACCCCCTTGGCTTCATTAGGAGTTTTTCCTAAACGGAGGAGTCAAGATCAGGTGACAGGACTTGACTCGAGACTTGCCCCCAAGGACGCACAAAGCAACTTGAAGATTTTTGCTATGCTAACCCCCAAGTGCGTGTAAGGCAGCAACAGGGAGATTTCTTCCAGATTGTGCTCCATTGGAAGCTTACCTTTGGGCTCAAGAATCGCCCTTTTCACTAGTTTGTCAGCTTCCATGTTGAGTTCCCAGAAGAAATGGGAATTGGCGGTCTGCTGCATCTGAGAGGGAAATTCCTTTGATGGTATGACTCGAGTCTTCTGAGCAATACCCGCGTGCTCCCTATTGCCAAGGATTCATTGAATGCATACCTATGAGTCCCCAAATATAGCCATTTGTCTGATGCCATTCTCCCAAGATATTTTCAGTAGTGTGTGCATCGCTACTAGATCTGCACTGTTGTTGGTGGCATGACCCAGTCCTAGAATAAATGATAATTTGTTACCATTTGGCATTTTTATCCATCCACCAGCTCCATTAGGGCTCGGGTTTACTCTTGAGGTGCCATCAAAATATCCATAAGGTGCAATTTAATCAAACTCAGGATGATTCAAAACCAACGTTACTAGATCCACCACCCCAGTGTGTAGGATCCGTGGATCCACGAATTCGATACGTCTCCGGATCGAATCCGCCTCGGATCCACCATGGAAACAGATCCCCTACAGAAGGAAACATATCATGGTCCCATGAAACAGACCCTGTGAAAAATAAAAAAATTCCTGAAATTTTCAAACGGATCCTGTGAAAAATCAAAGAATTCCTGAAATTTTTAAACGGATCCTGAAACTTCCAGTGCTTCTATGACCCATTGATCCCCCCACAAAATTATTAATTAATGAAAAACTTAAAAAACTCTAAACACCTAATGGCTGAAAGCGTAAACTCCATTCCTGCTCAAGGTCTTATCTATCCTTACGTGAAGATATGCTCTTGAACTCTGATATATCAATATCAAGGTATGCTCTCAATGTTTTTATTTGATATATCTTTATGGTCAAGGTTTGTTGTCAATGGCTGATCTATCTTTATGTACTATGTTGTTGCTCGCTTCACCTACACTGTTCTATAGTCTTGCCATAGCATTCAAGAAAACCACTTTATTCCCTGCTGATAGGGACATGTGGATGTAGCGCTCACAAAAACACTATTGTGACCTGGTTCAAGTTCATGCTGAAATGGTTTTTAAAATTATCAATATCACAACTTATCAAATTATCATTTATGGTATACAAACTCTCCGTTTTGGCAATACTCTTGTGTTTCCTAAATAGTTTTCTTTCTTTATTCTATTTTTCTATATATTATAAAAATATTTTTATATTTGTTTGTACTTGTCATTTCCTCGCTGTATCCGGATCCTGGGTTTTAAAAAATCTAGCGAATCCGGATTTGAATCCAAATTCGTATCCGTATCTGTGTAACTTAGTTCAAAACCTGTGGAATCCTTTGTTTCATTACTTCCATCTAGGATGTCCTGCTTGTTTTTACTTGTAGACGATGGAGTAAATGCAAGATTTTTGTTTTGAAAATACCTTCATTTCAGGTGAGCCAGCTAAACCATATGAATTCAAATGCCAATCCTCTATCCTCTTCATTCACAGTGGTGAGTGAAGGCTGCAGAGCTTTGCTAATACTATCTCCTACCTATTTCAGTCAAGATTTTGAAAGACTACTTGAGATATCCCAGATTACCTTAGAAAAATGACAATGGAGGAATAAATGAGTTATAGTTTCCTTTTACTCCCCATAGTATACACTAACTCGGTCCCATCCAACCTCTTATTTTAAGCATGTCCCAGGTCAGTATAGCTTTCTAAAGTGTCAACTAGGCATGGAGGATGGTTTTTTGTGGGGCTTGTACTTTCCATCTTTGCTTCCACCACTAGGGATGATCTCCTTTTGCTTCAGGATGTAATATTCTATATCCCAGTTTTACACTATACCTTCCATTTTTTGCATTTCCCTCCCAAAGCAATTCATTCTTTTCTTCTCTCAATGATATGGCTGTTTGTTGAAGCGAATTTGTCTAAGAGGTCCAATAATTTCCTCTAATGCCATGCAGTATGATTTCTTGTGTAGTAGCCCACTTCTGGATCCCATTCTCATTACCTATGTTTGTTTTATTGAGGAAGAGTAAATCAGGATTCTTAAACACATTGATTAATTAGATTGGCATTGAGTATCCCAGTGGAAGTCCAATCCAATGATCCATTCCCAACATGGTTTTAGTGCCACTGCCCACCTTCCAACATAAACTATCAGTTACAACCTGGACAAAAAGGATCATGGCCTTTGTTGTTAAGGAAAACTTCCAAATGATTGGGGTTTTATCACCAATGTACTAGGGTTACAGACAGACACCTAAGGGTTTGAATGCAAGCAATTCAGACTTTTAACTATGAATCAATATCAAACGAATTCAAATTTAAGGATTTGAAGGGAAATAAATTAATGCACCTTGTTTATGAAGGCTGGTCCTAGCTTTCTTTGCTCCTTGAACTCAATTCAAGAACCTGCACCAAAACCACAACAACACCTTCCTCAAACAAACTTGGCTATATAAAAAGATTATCGAAATCAAAATATACCATAGAAATGCAACTAGTTAATTCAATTTACAATAAAACATGAGCCAAATTTGATACAATGATTAACACTGAATATAGGGAAGGGAAAGATGTCCAATCTATATTGAATAATAATAAAAGTACAAAATCATACCATGTTTTGCTAGGAACCTCATCGAAACTGAATCTCTAGGTCTCTCTTCCTCAAGTACCCCACTAGTCCCACTCCAAATCTCCACATGCACAAAGGTAGAAACTATTTGAGGGCAATAGCTGCAACATACAGGGATCAAGATCAATGATCAGGGCCAAAGATACAGGGAAGGAGAATGTATGGCAAGTAATTCCTCCAACATAACAATTCAATCCAAAATCTCTCTCATTTGATCTATCCCACTCCTGTAGCATACAGGGATCAAGATCAATGATCAGGGCCAAAGATACAGGGAAGGAGAATGTATGGCAAGTAATTCCTCCAACATAACAATACAATCCAAAATCTCTCTCATTTGATCTATCCCACTCCTGTTTATAGTTAGTGAGGATAGTTACCATGTGGTTGGGGGAAGTTGTAACTGAGTAGGTGGTTCATGAAACCACCCTAACTCAATTTCCGAATTTTTATATATTTTTCATAATTTTTTAGGGAATTCACGCCTAGACCAAGAGCAACAAGTGAATGGCCCAGTAGCAAACTATGTGCAACATGCGAATGCAACTTTTTCTTGCATTCGCTGGCAAATCAAAGGCAAGGGGCGAATGACTCGCATTCTGCATGACCATTGGGTGCAAAACTGCTCTTATGAAGGATTACAACTTTTTAAGATGCTTGGGAATAACTGAGGTTTGCTCAAATGTTTAAGGCCACATCTAGAGAGGTAAAATCAAGGCTCTTCCATCCATAAATGTCCTTTTGTGTGGACAAACAATGACACTTGAAGTGTCGTCTTTTGGGTTGTCATTACAGATGAAGAAGTGTCGTTTTGACCTATAACAACCTTCCAAAAGTTTGGTACTCCCTGGTGATTTTTTATTGGTTTCGTCAATCGATCCTCAAGTGTTTCTGGGGAAATATATTTATGAATCAAAATCTCTTGCCAAAAACCATTTTGTTGATAAGTTTCCAAGTTCATTTTTCCACAAATGCCTTTCCAAAGTATTGTAGATGCTTTATTGCCCATCCCTCAATATTCTTTGTTTTTTTTTAGTGAATCGCATGCCACCGATGCCATTCCCCTTGTGTCCTTAGATCCTTTCAAAAGGAATCTGAGAAATTGTTGTCAAATTTGTGAGAGGGTATGGATATGTAGGGCAACCAAAGACATCCAATAAATTGGGATGGCTTGGAGAATGCTCTTAATGAGTATCTCTCTACCAACTTGGGAAACCTAAAGGTGATTCCAATGGTTGATCCTTACCTTGAACCAATTTATTAACCTGAACCAGTCTTTAATACCGTATTTATTCCATTTCAAATGGAAACCCGAATATACCAATATTGAATCAAATTCTTGTTGAAAGAAGGGAAGGAATTTTACATTCATCTCCTTCTGAAGTTGGGGACATAGTAAAATGAATGAAGAATTTTTCTTTTCTTATTTCCTTGCTCAATGCTTTACATAAGATATCCAAAGTATTTGAGAGGGATTTTATTACTTGTATTACTTGTCTTATATGGATTTATGTTCTTTGTCCTTCTTATGTTTGGATATTTGTTATTAAATAAATTCTTGTTCATTTATTCAAGACCCTTTTTATTTCCAATTGGGGTAAATATGTTGAAGAGAGTCTTTGCTCCTACACCAAACCTGATTTTCCTATACACCGATCATAGAACCCATGCCTCCATGATAGTCACCATGCCATTCCACCATGTCAAATCTCCTCCAACGATCCAATCTATAGTTTGGAGAGAGGAGGCCATCCATTCCCAAAGGAAACCGTGCTTGGAGTTGAGATTTTGAGCATATACAACACAAAACTATATTACCCAATCCTGAATCAAAAGAGTGACACAAACAAACTTATTGTCAAGGTTTGACCCAAAAGCAATGACAAATTTCTGCAAATACAATGAAAGGGAAACCAGTGTCCCTCCTCTCCTTGGCAATGCTCGAAATCCCCAAAAGGGCCATTTCAACAGTAAATCATTTAATTTTGAAGCTCAAATCTAGGTGACTTGATCTCCTGTAAGAAGACCACATCCGATTGGAAACACTACAAAACACATCTAACACACTATTTGTGATTAGGTATTGTCATCCTTCGCACATTCCATGACAGTAGGGAAAGCTTCAATTTAATGGAAGATGATGTCCTAAGCTACTATTCTTTTTGGCGATCTCAAAAATCTCTACTATAGTCATTTGATGATCTAGGAATTGACCATTGCATCCTTATAAGATTTTGCTCTTTATTGAGGACTTAGAACATTAATTGGCTTGTCCACATGAGTAGGAGAAGACACCCTCTTTCGTTTGTTAGACTTGACCTAGTATTTCGCCTCAATCTCCATGTTGTTGGATACCTAACAGATTGAAGCACCCTTAAACTCAGGGTTTGTAGCCTGAGGTATGCAAGGATGTCTAATTACCAAGGAGGAACTAGGAACCATGGGCTGCACCATCTGGCCACTAGACCTATTTGGAGGAGCAATACCACATAAAGAGAAATCACTAAAACCTATACCTACACCGAAACCACCAAAAGCAGAGCTACTTGCCACTGAAGCACCCTTAACCTCAAGGACTATAGTTTAGGGCATGTGAGGCTGGCTCACTACCAATAAAGTATTGGTCACTGTCACCTACACCACTGAGCCACTAGACCTTTATGGAGCATCAAGACCAGCTAAAGAGGAACGAACAAAAGTTGCACCTTCACTAGAACCACCAAAACTATCTATAGAGGAACCATTTCCACCTATACCTACACCACCAAGGGTAGAGCCACTTGCCCCACTAAGGGCGGAGCCACTTGCTCCACCATTGAAACCACCAAAAGAAAAGCCACCTACCACTAAGCCTACACTTGAAACTCTAGAGGAACTAGCACCTCCAACACGTTTCCTAAAAGCCATAGAGATGCCTCTTGTCCTTGTACCTGAGAATTGAGGTTCACACCAACACTGGCACTCGTGGACACCCTCATCTTTAGTTTGCAAAGACGGTAGTCATGAATCAAGTGATCTTATGCTTGGCAGGGAAAGTAAGCATTCAACAAGTTGAGATACCAAACTTTCCATTGTTTGACTCCATTAATCATACACACTGAGATGAAGGGGGGAAGCTTCTGGTCCAAGTCCACCTCCAAACATACTCATGGGTTTACGTGAAAACGGTTGCATCGGCCATTAGGGATGACAAAATTTACTGAATCAATGGGAAAACACAATAACAAACAATCAGCTATATGCTTGTAGGGATGGGAATTCTAGTGAAAGGGGATAATTAGCCTGGTCACAATCTCTTGGGTTAAAATCCACCCTCCACAACTAAACATAGGCAAGGGAATCTACAATGTTCCAAGTATTGAATTGTAACAACTGATGAGATGAACATTAGAATTGAACATTCGGAAAACATACTTCCAACCTAATCCCCATTAATAGTTCAGGGAGATTCCCTTGGCCTCCCAATTCAGTAGGTACAAATGATTGAAAGCGACTTCGTTAGGGATACAACACAGTAATGCCAGAGGTCTCCAAGTGCATGCACCCTTTGAAGCACTCCTCGTTTTCGGTAAGGAAAAACTTGAATTCATTTGGATTCAGTGGTGGCGGGGCATCATTCTTAGCTAAGGGCTAAGAGGGGGCATCAAGCTTCTGAGTTGGGGGATCCACAAAAGGCTGTATTGAAGTCTCGCTAGAAGTTGACTGACCATCAATCATCACTAAATCTTCACCTTGACCACCAAAGTTGAATCCCTAGATGCTACTACAGGCCCTAGTTTGTTCATGGAGGGGAGCACCCTCGAGATTCAAAATCTCTTTTACTGACTTGACATAGTCCATGGGCTGAGACTTCGATCTCAAATTGATCCCAAGCTCACCTTCCATAGTGCGCTCTTTGCCCCTTAGAAAGGCATTTGCAATACTACTCTCGGCACCATCAAACTTGGCATTCAAGGAAAAAACCAAGCATGCACCTTGCCATGTCCATCAAAAATAGCTAAGGGAATGTAGTATGGTGGAAAGTGTTACCTTGATTGACTGTGACACCTGTTATCAACTTTTTTGTACAAATAGTTGAACCTCCATTGAGCCGCCAATGTTGGAACACCATCAGTGTTCACTTCCAGAGTATCAGGAGTTCAGATTGCAATAATTAGCCAACTTTGGCTAGCCAGTTTTATTTTTCAGTCAAAATGACCATGGCCCCACGAGGTTTGTAATAAGTGTGCTAGTAGGATTTTTGAGTGGTTCAGTCCCCCATGACTTGGTTATGCAACTAAGGCATTCCAGGGAGTTTTTTCCCTTGTCAATTATGGTTTGCCTATAGCCGAGTGATAATCGACGAGGTTTTCTCCCGATTCCTCCAAAGTTGGAATGCCCGATTTTGAAAATTGAGCCTTAGGGGGTTATTAGAGTCCAACTGATGTGTATAAGTCTATTAGACACCATGTATGTCTTAGATGGTCATTTTATAGGGTCCTCTTCCACGAAAAACACTTTCCGAAATTTTTTTACCGGACGCATTGGATGAGTTTTTATTATTTTTAAATATTTTTTAATTATTTTTCCAAATATTTAATTGGAAAAATCAAGTTTGTAATATGTCAATCATCTGGGGTTCGAATTCAAAGATTGAAGGCTTAATTCATAAGCCAAAAATCTTGCATGACCCCCGGACCAGCTTATCCTAAGTTTCGAATGTCAATTCAGCCTCATAATTAATAATTTCTTAAAAAAATTCATTTACAAAGAAATTATTAATTAAAATATTAAAAATGAATATTTTGGAGATAATCCAAATCTCTCCAAAATGAACCAAATTGAATAAAATAAAAGGCTAATTGACATGGCACTGGACGTTAATGAAGACTCCAATCAACTCCAAGTGGATTCAGTCAGCTATCAAGCCACTGCAAGAGATCTACCTCAAGAGAATTCACCCTCCTTCAATAAAAACACGAATTCGTGATGTGGCACATGATTAATGGAAGGTTGAGATTGCACTAAGTGTTATGGTAGGCGCCTAGGCCACCTCATGGCTTGGCTCCTATTGGAACTTATTGCAAATCTCACCAATTGCTCAAAGCATTATCTACTTCAAGGCTCACGAATATCTCATGAGGATCACGTATGTCTCTTTGGTTTCACGTGTTTCACACTTGGCAACTCCATATTTGATGGGTGATATCTCCAAAGCTTGAGTGGGGGGTGCCTTTCCAAGGTGGAGGCCACCTCCCCACTCTCCTTTATTGCAGCTCGAGTCTATCTCATAGGCTTGCAGTCCAAGCTTTGTATCACATTGATTTGATTGGATCATGATTGGGAGTTCGAATTTGATGATTGTGCCATTGGCTCTTTCCTATGCCAATTCGAATTAGGGCTCTAAGCTCTTGTATTTTTGTATAAGTAGAGGTACTTTGCACTCACTTCAATATAGAGAATTGGGCATAGAAACTCTGCTAAAATTGTAATCATTCTTTCATTGAATAAAGCTTTTCGACTTTGAAGGTCTATGTGATTGTTTCTTCATTGGTGGATGTGTCTATTATGAGGTGATATCTTTCCTTGGTTTCAAATTGTTTCTCATGTGTTGGATCAAATAACTAGCTTTAGAAGTCTATTGTTATAACATAAGATTTTCCATTTGCAGTTGTCAAGTTGAATTATTATGCAAAGCTTGTTGTAATCTAGATGAATACAAGTACTCAGTTATATGAAGTATTGATCTTGATTTAATATTCCTAGCATACTAGTTATTTCATTTGATCTCACTGGGTTTGAAGTTGATTGTCTCAACAGATCTTGCCATTTGGAGAAGGGTGTGAGCTCAGTTGCATCGATCTCATCTCCATCATCATAAGAACCTTCTAACATTGTTGTCTTTTAGGATCTACAGAGTTGGGCTTCTTCCAAGAAGAAAAACACAAGGAGATCTTACTCCAAAGCTCCATCTTCAATTCAAATCTATCCTTCTTTCTGGTTACTTGGTTACTATTTTGAGTAGTGGATCTTCAGGTTTATCATTCCCACACTTTTCTCTGTCTTCTTATAAGTAAGTTTTGTCTTGAGAAAGTAGCTTGGGATTTGATCCCAAGTGCCAAATAATTTTGTGGCTACTTCTCTTTCCCCACTAGCACCCTTGCGGACAGCCAGCTAGCTGTAAGGTTTTTGGGACTAGTGTTCTAATGGTCTTTTTGTTCCAAGGTTTGACCCCACCTTGTTTGTTTTGTGTTTTGATTTTTGCTTATTCCTCTTAAAAACCTTTCTCCTTCCTTTCGTTTTCCTTTACCTCACCTTCCTTTCGTTTCTCATCCAAAGCTGTCTTGTTCTTCTCCTTAAGCCTTCTACCCTAGCTCTCGTCTTGCCTTAAGTTTTTTTCCTTTCCTTCTCGTCCCACTCTAGCTTCTTATCTCTTTGCTCTCGTCCTTCTCTCTTAAACTTCTTTCTCATCCCTTTCGTCTCCCTCCAAGATCCCTTCTCTAGCCTCTTTTCGTTCTCCTTCTCCTAAGCTTCCATTCTCCCTTTCGTTTTGCCTTTGGACTTGTTCAAACCTTCTCCCTTTCATTGCTCCTTGAGCACTTCAAAAGGTCACAAAAGCAACAAAAAGTTTGGTTAAGAGTTAGTTGTTTCAAAAGCTAATAGTTAGATCGCTTTTGATTGTTTGCTTTTTCATTCATAGATTTCATTCTAGTTTAAAATATAGTGATAGTTTGCTAGATCTTAGTTTATATTTCCATACTAGTATTGCATCTCTTTTATAAAAAATCCATTGTTAGTTGTACTTGCATCTCAGATCTCATCTTAAAAGATATACTTGCATTGCTTTTCAAATTTCTACTTTGCGCTTAACTTAGATCTTAGTTTTTATTTGACTAATGCTAATAGGTTATTGAGTTCATCATTGTGATAGGTATTTGGGAAAGAGAAACACAAGAAATCTTGAAGCAAGAAGAAGAGAAAAAGGTCTAAACCAAGAAGAGCATCAAAAAACCAAAGGATGATCCAAACCAAGAAATCATTAATCATTATCCTTTGTAATAGCTTTTAAGAGCTTGTTTCAAGTATTTTCAAAGTTTATTTCTCTCAAAGTCCTTCCAAGGGTTTTAATCCCAAAGGCATTTGTACTCACATAATAAAGTTTGCAAGTGGGGTTTTTTAAGCCCCCACATTCACTTCCCGCATTTGGGGAAGCCTTGTAGTCTTCTTTGCTTGGTTGAGTTGTTAGTTAGTTTCCTTCTTTGCTCTTAGCTCACTAATTGCAAGATTAGTTCATTTTTTAGCATCTTTAGTTGCTAGTTGTTTACTATTTTATCAAAAGGTTTCATTTTTCAAGTAATACAACTACTTAAGTTAGAAATCTCTTGAATCTCACCAATAGTGGATCAAGAATGCTCTTTGTCAGAGAGTTGCTTCTATTTCAATTTTTACTTACCCCCATGCTCTCCCGAGTACGGTCTTTGACCTGAAAGAGATTCTTGGGTAGATTAGACTTTATTTCCAGTACAATTATTTAATTCCGTGCATTATAAGCCTCTTGAACATTGTCATAAGACGAAGTCAAGAGCACTCTCTGTCGGAGAGTTATTTTTTTCTTGTGCTCTTCATAAAAACTTCAACCTCACATCCCCCTTTTTTTTTAAAATTTATATCGTTGCTTTCCACCACCAAGTATGCTCTGCCTTCCCCAAGGGGTTGGATTACTCAGAACGGTGACTGGATTTGTTAATCTTACAAGTGATAACCATAATAAAATCTTCAACCCCGAAAACCAACGAACCGACGTTGTCTCGAGAAATTCTCAGGTAGTGGGGAAATTCCTACTAGTGGCGCCGAAAATCACCGTTGTCATAGAGTTCTAGCTTGCTGGTTAAGTTCCTTGGACAATGTTGAATTATTGTAACTTCGAAGAATATTCTAAATATATTTTGTGGTCCCTGATGTTCCTATCGAGAGAATTACTTGTATTACTTGTACCCCGATGTTCCTATCGGGAGAATTACTAAGAGTCATGAGGAAGTCTCCTTTGTTGTAAGTCGGGTCATTAGTACCCTCCGAAATGTATTATTATATTAGGTTAACCCCGTTGTGGTTACTCGAGCCTACAAGTTTACTCGAGCCTACATGACAGGGTTAAATATTAAGTGAACGAAAGAATATAAATAGAGGTGAGGCGCTCCTCATTTGGAACACACTCACACTCACTTGTGTAGCGCATTAGAGAGAGAGAGAGAAAGAGTTGTAGCTGGAGAAGGAGGACTAGTCTTTTGGTTTTACCTTTTATCTTTTTGGGGCATCTATATCAAGGAAGCTTTTGTTGGGTTTTTCCCTTTAGGGTTTTCCCAGGATAAATTTGTGTTGTTCTTGACTGTTTCTTTTAGTGATCCTGTCTATATGCTTTTGTTATGAAATTGAAATTAAATGCTGATAATCTAGCTTAGCATATGGAATTTTAACAAGGTACCAGAGCTAGCCTGAATAGGACAGCTTTCACAAGGTGAAAAAGCAATATCTCTCCCCGGAAGAAATTAGGGTTTCGAAAAAGTTTTTGATTTTCGGAAGACTGCTTGCATAGAAAGTTGCGCCCTCCCAGAACGCATCTATTGAGTCTGGAATCGAGGTTTTTGGGTGAGTGAGTCTCCGGGAAAGTCAAACCCTAGTTTGACAGCTACACCAGAAAACTGTTGAACCAAAAAACAACTGGAAGCTGCAGAAGCTGAATCTTGCAAGTCTGATTTGGAAGGTGAAGACTTGAGATCTCCATAAACCAAGCACACCTGTCAACTCACCTCAGTCAAGCGCATCTCCTGGTAAGTACAGTTTCTCATTCCGCAGAATTTGAACTTTTTGTGATTTTCTGACAAGATGGCCCCAAGCACTAAGCTTGAGGTCAAACTAGAAGGCATAGAGAATTTCAGAGCATGGAAATACAGGATTGGTCTCATTCTCCAAGAG
The DNA here is from genome assembly GCA_001517045.1 of Pseudotsuga menziesii. Lineage (NCBI taxonomy): Eukaryota > Viridiplantae > Streptophyta > Pinopsida > Pinales > Pinaceae > Pseudotsuga > Pseudotsuga menziesii. The sequence goes on along the minus strand of LPNX010580192.1, from coordinate 59,304 downwards.
AATGATCTTGATAAGTACATCAAAGAGGAAGTTGTAGAACCTGAAGAAGCTGAAGCTAAGGAGAAACACAAGAAGGATATGATTAGGGCTCAAAGGATTATTGCTGACTCTATCAAGGATCACTTGATCCCTCAAGTGTCATCCAATAAGACTCCAAAAGAAATGTATGATGCCCTATCCAGAATGTATGAGGGTAGAAACATCAACAGAAAGATGAATCTAAGAGCTTAATTGAAGAGCACCAAGATGGGTCATGGAGAATCCATCCATGACTACTTCACAAGGGTTTCTCAGATCAAAGAACAACTAGAAACCATTGGAGACAAACTTGATGAAGATGAGATGGTTATGACTGCTCTCAATGGTCTCACTAGACCCTGGGAGTTATTCATTTAAATAATGTGTGCCAGGAAGGAAAGCATGAAGTTTGATGTGGTATGGAAAGACTACCTTCAAGAGGAGACTAGAGTGGAAAATAAAGAAGCCTTACTAAAGGAGGATGATCAAGCCCTAGCCACTCATACCAAGAGAAGAAGAAATCAACCCAACTTCAAGAAGGGAAACCACAAAGAGCATCAACCTCCCAGAAGGTTCCGACGATCAAGAGAAAGTCTATCAAATAAGGACTACTCTGGCTTTCAATGTTTCTATTGTGACAAGATAGGACACATTACCAGAAATTGTCTTATGAAGAAACAAGAATATAAGAAGAGGATCAACAACAACAAAAGACATCATGCCCATCTAGCTAAAGATGAGGATGAAGAAGAAGAAGATGAAGAACCTCCAAGAAAGCAAGCAAGAGAAGAAGATGCAAAAGAGTATGTACTATTCTCTGCTCCCTCTGGGTCTGTAACACTTGGAGAAGACACTTGGCTTATTGATAGTGGTGCTTCAAAGGATATGACGGGACAAAAGAAAACTTTGTCCAAACTTGAAGAAAAGAACTCTCCTCAGAAAGTATCCCTAGGAGATGACTTTCAATATCCAATCAAAGGAGTTGGTGAAGCAAGCTACAAGCTTGATTCAGGAAATCCCCTGAAGATGAAGGAAGTATTGTATGTACCAGGTCTAAAGAAGAATCTACTTTCTATCTCAGCCTTAGATAAGAAAGGATTCAGAGTTGTAGTTGTTATCGGACTCATGTGGCCCAAATGAAAGAAAATTGAAGATGCAATTGTTATCGGTGAAGAAGAAGGAGGTCTGTATAAACTCAAGGGACATTCAGAAACAACCCTTGTTCATGAGTCCACTGATCCTAGTGAACTATGGCATAGAAGACTTGCTCACATCAATTACAAAGCACTACCTCATGTGAACAAAGTAGTGACGGGATTACCAGACATGAAGATCAAACATGAAGGCATTTGCAAAGGATGTACAAAAGGAAAGTATATCAAGAATCCATTTCCAAAGAGCGAAACAAAAATAAAAGCTACGTTGGAATTGATTCATTCAGATGTGTGTGGTCCAATGTCTTCCACATCCTTAAGCAGCTTTGAATATTATATCACATTTATTGATGACTATTCAAGAAAGACTTGGATATACTTCTTGAAAGCAAAGAGTGAAGTGTTTGAGAAATTCAAAGAATTCAAAGCCTTGATAGAGAATTTTTCAGATAAGAAAATAAAGACACTCCGATCAGACAATGGCGGAGAATATACTTCAAAAGAGTTTGAAGCCTTTTGCAAAGATGTCGGAATCAAGAGGGAACTAACTACTCCCTACAATCCTCAATAGAATGGGGTTGCGGAAAGAAGAACAGAACCATCATGGAGGTAGTGAAGACAATGATATATGATCAAGATCTTCCAATGCATCTATGGGCAGAAGTAGTAAGAACTGCTGTATATGTACAGAATAGAATATCTCACATTGCTCTTGGATTCAAGTCTCCAGAAGAGATGTTCACGGGAAATAAGCCTGAGGTAAGTCACGTCAAAATATTTGGTTGTCCAGTATATATTCATATACCAAAAGAGAAAAGAACCAAGTTAGACCCTTCTAGAAAGAAGGGGATATTTGTTGGATACCGTGAAGTATCCAAGGCATTCAGTATTTACATTCCTGGATTCCATCACATGGACATCAGTAGAGATGTAACCTTCGATGAAGAAGCAGCTCTCAAGAGATCCAGAAAATGCCAACATGAAGAAGTGTATGAGGAAGATGCACCTTCCAGAAATGTAGAGAGTACATTCCTCTCTGAAGATGAAGCTCTTGAAGAACATGACATGACAGAACCACAAGAACCTCCTATGATGGAGATATCACAAAAGAGAAAGCCTGCTTGGGCAAGAGAGATTATACAAGAAGCAGAAAGATATAGAGCTCCTGAAGGCTCCACAAGGGTAAGTAAGAAGCCTAAGACTTTTTCCAACTATGTAGCTTTGATGTGTGATCTTGTAGATCAAGAACCTACAAACTACGAAGAAGCGGTACTGAAGAAAGAGTGGGTAGAAGCAATGACTGAAGAATACCAGTCAATAATGAAGAATGATGTATGGGATATAGTTCCCAAACCAGAAGGAAAGAGTGTAGTATCCTCCAAATGGATCTACAAGATAAAGCATGCAGCTGGCGGAAGTATCGAGAAGTATAAAGCAAGATTTGTGGCCAGAGGTTTCTCTCAGAAAGAGGGAATTGATTATGAAGAGACATTTGCCCCAGTAGCACGGTATACTTCGATTGGAGCTATCATGGCACTTGCATCCATGATGAAGTGGGTCTTACACCAGATGGATGTGAAAACAACCTTCCTGAATGGTGTGATTGAAGAAGAAGTATACATAGAGCAGCCACAAGGATTTGAAGTTGAAGATTGACGAACTCATGTATGCAAGTTGAAGAAATCCCTGTATGGCCTGAAGCAAGCTCCCAGAGCTTGGTATGGAAGAATAGATAGTTTCCTGACAAGCATGGGCTTTGCCAAGAGTAAAGTCGATCCTAACCTTTACTTCAAGGTTATAGAAGATGAACCTATCATACTATTATTTTATGTGGATGATTTATTTTGACAAGGAATGAGAAACAGATTATGGAAAGCAAGAAGAAACTCGCCGAAGAGTTTGAGATGAAAGACCTTAGGTTAATGCATTATTTCCTAGGTCTGGAAGTATGGCAAAGTTCAGAAGGAATCTTTCTCAACCAGGGAAAGTATGCAGTAGAGATGTTGAAAAGATTCGATATGTTGGAATGCAAAGCCATGGCCACACCCATGGATTCCAACCTGAAGTTGTTAGCTGATGACTCATTAGAGTTAGTGGATGCAGTGTTACAAACATCGCTGATATATCAGCAACATCGTGATATATCGCGATGTTAACTCGCTGGCGATATATCGGCAATATATCGCCCCTATATTTTCCTCGATTTTTTTGGCGATTTTTCCCGATTTTTTCAAGATATTTGCCGATTTTTTGGCGATATTTGCCAATTTTTCGCGATATTTGCCGATATTTTCGAATGTATTGTGATTTTTTGTATTTTCGTATTTTTAAATATTTTTGTATTTTTTATTTTGCTGATCTATTGATGATGTTTGCCGACATTTTTGCCGATGATTCCGATAGTTTCTTTTTGGACCCTTGGCGATATATTCGTCGACACGATATTTGTAACATTGAGTGGATGTGACTCAATACAGACAGATCATTGGGTCATTGATGTACCTAACAAATACTCGACCTGACATTTGTTTTGCTGTGAACACTCTGAGTCAATATCTAGTTCAACCTAGACGTGTTCACCTGGTAGATGCAAAACATGTGATGAGATATCTGAAAGGGACTATAGACTTTGGTTTTACTATGATAGAAGCCATGAGTACAAATTGTATGGCTACACGGATGCAGATTGGGCTAGAAGTGTCTTAGACAGGAAAAGCACATCAGGTGGATGTTATAGTCTGGGATCTGCTATGATTTCATGGTTTAGCAGGAAACAATCCAGTGTTGCTCTTAACACGGCCGAAGCAGAATATATAGCAGCTTGCTCTGCTAGTTGTGAAGCCATATGGCTTCGGACGCTGATGTCAGGGTTATTCAACCTAGAGTTGGATACTACCATGATTCTATTTGATAACCAAAGTTGTATAAAGATGACAGAGAACCCAGTGTTCCATGACAGATCGAAGCACATAGAAATCCAATATTTCTACATTTGAGATATGATGCAGAAGGGAGCCATAAAGCTCCAGTAGGTGAGTACTAATGAACAAGTTGCTGATGTATTGACGAAGCCTTTGTATCGGGTAAAGTTCGAATACTTTCGTGACAAGCTTGGTGTTGTTCGGAAAGATCTTCCTCGAAAGGGGGAGCAGTGATGTAGAAGTGGGATTGTATCATCCTTGGACATTTGTCCTAAAGTGATCCGGTGACTTTGATCCTCGAGAATGAAGAGGGATTGTATCATCCCGGGACATTTGTCTAGAAATGATCTGGTGACTTCGGTCCTCGAGAATGTGGTGGGATTGCATCATCCCTGAACTTTTGTTCAAAATGTATCCAGAGGCTTCGGTCCCCGTGAATGTGGTGGGATTGCATCATCCCTGAACTTTTGTTCAGAACTTCTATTCGAAATGTATCTGGAAGCTTCAGTCCCCGTGAATGTGGTGGGATTGCATCATCCCTAAACTTCTGTTCTAAATGTATTTGGAGGCTTCGGTCCCCGTGAATGTGGTGGGATTACATCATCCCTGAACTTCTGTTCAAAATGTATCCGGAGATTTCTGTCCCCGTGAATGTGGTAGGATTGCTTCATCCTTGGACATAGTCCTAAAGTGATAGGGAGTGATTATCCCGTAATTGTATCCGGTGGCCTCTGCTGTTGAGAATGTGGTAGGATTGTATCATCCCTGGACTTTAAGTCCAAAAGTGATCCGAAGACTTTCGTGTTCGTATTGTGGATTGCAGGTTGTCGCTGATGATGATGATGTTACTGATCGAAAGATCAGAGTGTGATGATGATGATGTTACTGATCGATGATGATGATGTTACTGATCGAAAGATCAGAGTGTGATGATGATGTTACTGATCGAAAGATCAGAGTGTGATGATGATGATGTTGCTGATTGAAAGATCAGAGTGTGATGATGATGATGTTACTGATCGAAAGATCAGAGTGTGATGATGATGATGATGTTGATCGAAAGTCCAGAGTGTGATGATGATGCTGATGCTGATCGAAAGTTCAGAATATGATGATGATGATGATGATGTTGCTGATCGAAAGGTCAAAGTGCTGCTGATGATGTTGTTGATTGAAAGGTCAAAGTGATGATGATGACGTTGCTAATCGAAAGGTCAAAGAGCTGATGAAGATGTTGCTGATCAATCGAGCGGTCAAAGTGTTGCTGCTGCTGAAGATTGAAGATGAAGGATATATGATGAAAAGCTTCCAATGATTTATAGATGTATCACCCTGATGATGTTGCTGATTCCTTCTCTCTCCTACTGTTGTTGTTGTTGATGTTGTTAAAGAATACCCTTCTCGTTAAGGGGGAGTGTTGAATTATTGTAACTTCGAAGAATATTCTAAATATATTTTGTGGTCCCCGATGTTCTTATAGGGAGAATTACTAAGAGTCATGAGGAAGTCCCCTCCGTTGTAAGTTGGGTCATTAGTACCCTCCGAAATGTATTATTATATTAGGTTAACCCAGTTGTGGTTACTCGAGCCTACATGACAGGGTTAAATATTAAGTGAACGAAAGAATATAAATAGAGGTGAGGCGCTCCTCATTTGGAACACACTCACACTCACTTGTGTAGCGCATTAGAGAGAGAGAGAGAGAAAGACCTGTTGCTGGAGAAGGAGGAGGATTAGTCTTTTGGTTTTATGTTTTATCTTTTTGGGGCATCTATATTGAGGAAGCTTTTGTTGGGTTTTTCCCTTTAGGGTTTTCCCAGGATAAATTTGTGTTGTTCTTGTGATACTGTTTCTTTCAGTGATCCTGTCTATATGCTTTTGTTATGAAATTGAAATTAAATGCTGATAATCTAGCTTAGCATATGGAATTTTAATAGACACCTAGCCTTGAATACTGGACGGTTCGTCAGGTCACCAAGGGGAGCCACTGAAGGTATACTTTTTCTGGTTGGACTCATACCTTGCTTTCTTAGCCTTAATAATCAAGATCACTAAAACTCATAAAATCAACCAAGATAATTTGCACAACTTTTTCACCAACATTATTCTGAGACTTGTATCTTCAGCATCCCCAAGCACTTCGTATATTTGACTCCATTTGGCACTGGTCTTTTTGAACTTTTATGCATCACCATTAATCTGGGCCATTTGTTCATTGGAATTTGTCTAAGTTATTTATCTGTGGATTCTATCTTATTTCACAAGTCTTCATTGTATTGTTTATCTCTAAATCTTGTGTCTTGTGATCGCAATGTGGATTGCTTTTTATCTTGTATTTATCTCACTTTTATAAACTGTGATCTCATTATAAAACTCCTAAAAAAACACCCATCCGTATCCACAACACCCAAAAACACTTAAAACACAAGAGCCATAGAAAACTCTTTGTTAGGGACAACCCCCCTTAGTTTCGTTAGGAGTTAGCCTAAACGGAGGAGCTGGGATTCAGGTGACAATACCTGGCTCATTGCTTGCCCCCAAGGCCACACTTCTCCCACTTGTAGTGAGGAGACAGCTTTCGAAAGATTTCTGCTGCTGGTGTGCATCTCAGCGGACAACAACACCTATAAACATTATCAAATCTAAGGACTTTTAAAGCACTCTGTCTCCAAAAAATTGCCATCAAAACCTTCATCATCAAACATATGTTCAATTCCCTGAAATCCTTGTCTACTGCCAGTTCAATCCAAAAAAGATCTGCCCCTGCTATGCAAATCTGAGGCCATATGCCTGTTCCTTGACCAATAAATACAGCCCCCGTACGGACAGTATCCGTACCCATACAGATCTTGTTCGTACAGTGCAGCTGTGTCCCTCCTCTAGCTCCCAATTTTTGCCCTCCCCTGTCGCTTGTCTCCTCCATTGCGCCCTCCGATCAACATTGTAACTCATGAATTTGATGGTTAGAGTGCGACTATAATAGAAATCAATACATTGTTGTTAATGTAATGATATTAGTGATTGTTTTTCATATGAATGTTACTAGATATTTTTTCTAGCTATGCAAAGTTGTAGAGTAGTATACAGGTTTTCATAGAAATCAATACATGGAAACAGTTTTGTTAATAGAAATCACTACAATACCCGTTAATGGTATAAAGTTTGGCCATAATGGAAATCAATGCATAGAAACAGTTTTGTGAATGTAACGATATTAAGGATTGTTTTTCATATGAATGTTACTAGGATTTATTTTTTCTAGCTATGCGATCCTGTATAGTATAAAGGTTTTCTGTACTGGAAATTTGCACAATGTTTATTTTTAGGGTTTCAAATTGTGGCATGCATGATTGAGTTTCAAATTTGTGAACTTGATTGTAGTGTGGATCTTATTAGTTGTTGATTAGATTTAGAATTATTGTGCTTTCATTCTTGAAGCCTTAAAGTAGATTTTAGGGGCGAATTTTAGCCCAGTGGGCTATTTTTCCATGTTTTTCTCCCAAAAAACATTTGCCATTTTGCATTTTTTGAAGCCCTGTTTCGCCCAATTTTGATGAGGTAAAATTTTTTAACCCCAAAAATCGCCAAATTATTATATAAATGATATAAAATCCTTGGAAATTAAAATATTTTTTTGAAAAATATTGCTAATCATTTTATAGTTGGTGTTTTAAGAATTGGTAATATTTTGCCAACATTTATACACTTTTAAATAAGTATGGTTCCTTAAAATCATCCCTGGTACATACGTTATTTCATTGATGAATATAAGCACAAAAATTGACCGATGAGCTCTAGATTAGTTGGAAAGAACAAAAACTCTATTTCAATGAGACCTTATATAGTCGACAAGAGTTCCTCTTAGGGTGAGGCCATGAATTACTTATCCTGTGATCATAAGTTTTCCAAATAGTGCCATGGGTGATGTGAATTCGCTGTAATTCCTTACAGAATAACTTTCATGTTGTAGCACTGTTATGTTATTGGTTAGCATAGATGTCATACTTTGCAAAGTACTTCAATTTTCCTGATGCTCTTGTGTGTTATTTTACTGTAATACTTACTATAGAGTCCATGGTGTGGAGTGGTGGTCATGATATGATGTTATTCTTTCCAAGGCACTTTCACTTATGGTCCATCATTTATAGACCTAGGTTATTTATAAACGTATCAATGATTTGGTGTTTATAAATGGGATAGCCTGCCTTTAACTATATATTACTAACCAACATTCTGAGTTGATTCTTTGCAAGTCTTTACTAGGCGGCTTTCCTTGTAATGTTAAGATAGTTTGTGTCTTACATTTCTTCCTTCTTTAGCTCTGCCTTCAGCTGACTTACCTTCAACAAAATTGATTTCCTCATTTTCCTCTACAAATTTGGATACTATTTTTCTGGAGTCTATAAGGAGTTACTGTAATCAATTATTTTTATAATTGTTATAAAAAAATCATTATTTAAATGCTAAAATTCAAATGTCAAAAATTCTTCATTCAAAGTTACATGTTCCACCTTTGGTTGCATATGCTTCTGGCATATTTTCCCCATTCTTATCCTTGTCAGCTTAAAATTGTTTGAAATTCATGTAAAGGTATGGTGGACTGCGTATATAATCTACTCTTTGTGATAGAAAACATTGGAGGTAACCTTTACTTTCATTATGATGTAGGTACACGGGAACTTCTGCAAAGGATGTCAGATAAGCAAGGGGAGAACATGAAAACCAGAGATTCTGCCAAAAATATACCAAATTTTATTGATTTTTTTGAGGCATGAATGTGTTTACCTTTATCTTTGTAGGAATGGAATACTTGTACTTCATCTATCTAGGCATGCCATTGAACAAAATACTTTGCTGAGGATATATTGATAGTTTGTTTTGTTCTTTACTTTCATTTTTACTTGCCTTTTCTGTTGGTGTTTTCACATTTGTAGTTTACACATGTAGCAAGTTGCACCTTAGCACTTGAAGAACACACATATCTCAACAAACTCTTTCACATATGCTAACATGCATGTATCTCAACAAGCTTTTTTTAAGATTAACAGTTTTACATAGGCTAACATGTTGTGATGTATTAGTCCAGAATCCATGACATGAGATAATGTTTATTATACCTCAAGTCTTTTGTGTTTACCTAAATGTTACAACTCAGTATATACCATAAAAAGCACCTAAATTTAATCAAACTATACTCCTTCCATTGCAACATCTGTTGTTGTTTGTAAAGAGTACTAAATGATAATGTTTGTATGCTACGCGTATGTTGAATCTTGATAATGCTTCAAGCGCTAGAAACACCTAAGGTCTTACAAAATTTCCATGCCACCAACCACAAAAGGCTTGTACAAGCTATTTTCCTTAGCACTTATGCAATATGCATCAAGAAGAGGTATAATGCCTCATTAATCCTTAATTAGTAGATCTACACTAAAGTGTAGTGATACTTTTTTCTTTCTTATTTTTAGTTAGACATGTCATTATCCCATATATCAGTGAAGCACAACTCGCCAGAGACTCGTGATTATTCGGTAGTAAGGGCAAGTCAATCTCCACGCCGAGCACTTGCATAAGACTCGTGCTACTTGCGAGACTCAGTTTACTCATCCCAGACTCGGTGTACTCGCCCAAACTTGGATTTGTGGAACAGGAAGACAAATATCCCCTGCTAAAATGAAGGCGGGCACAGATTTTTTAGGGATTTGCTTGATTGTTGGGGCTCAGGGTTTGTTTTTGGAGGGAATACCATCATGAAAGAGGCTATAAACACCTCTGCTGAGCCTCACCCTCTCATTCATCATGCTATTATTCGTTTGCTGAGTACTCTACTGTTTGCTGCCAGTGCTGAGTGGACTTGTGGAATAGAAGAACGCAGGAGAACACCCTTGATTTGACCATTGAAGAAGGCTGCACTCTGGAGTTGCCATCTGAGACTGTGAAGGAGGGCTCCCAACAAGTTTCAACTTCAAGAGTCAAGACCAGGTTTTGTTTTTGTCATTTTTTAATTTTATTTTTCATATTTTTTACTTTTTATTATTGTTTTTAATTTTTATGCTCTGTGGATGAGTATCTTAGCCACACAAGGCCTGTGGGCTAAGATACTTATCCACAAGGCATAAAAACAATACAAAGTTGTATTGTATATATCCCCTGTGGCTGAGTATCTCAGCCACACAGGCTCGTGGGCTGAGATACTCAACCACAGAGCAGTAGAGTAGACAGTTGGTGTACTTCCCTTGCCCCTATAAAGTCCAAGATTGGTTTCAGATTACAGAGCAACAAAGACATGTATATGTCTGAGCAGGTATACATGTGCTTTTGGGTGTTTATATTTGCCTCTTTTGTTTATATTAGTAGCTTCGACTTGGGCTTGAGTGACGACTGTGGTGATGTATGTTATCTGGTTGCTATTGTAAATTTGTTGCCACGAGTAGTTAATTTGTCTCAATGTCAAGTTCTTTGCATATGCTCACTAGTATAGCCTACTGAATACAAACCTGACCATTCCTTTCTCCTCTTGTTTGGCACCATTTATCATCTTCTCCATCCATCCATGTTTCCTAGTTTTGAATTTCACCCTTAACTTGGACTTAGATTTGTGAACTTGAAGACTTTTCCCCTTTGACCTCTGTGCATGATTAAATCCTTGTTTCTTTGTGTCTTGACTCTTGAGTGTGTGGCTGCATGGCTTGAACTGTTGATCCACTTCTGGTCGGTTACCCTCAATGTTTTGGTGCAGTGTAGGGTCATGTTGTTCACCGGGTTGTTGTCCCATTATTCATCGAAGCAAGTTTTCCTATCATCATTACATGCATTAGTGACTATGTTATATCTGAAGAAATGCAAGTCAAAAGGCTAAATGTGAAATGAAATGAAAAAGGGCCAAATAAAAGAAAAAGTAGATGTGGAAGAAATGCAAAATCAAAATGTTTGCTTGCCATTTTATGAATCTAAAATGTAATGATTATTACTCATGGAGCCCAAAAAGGTGTAGAAGTGAGATGGAGTAAGGGATTGCTAATTCTAAGAGTCCCCTAGATCCTGAAATGAAAGCTACAGTCAGTTGTACACTTAGCACAATTGTTCTAGAAAAGATCCTCAAGGAGCCTGATTCAGGCTTGGAAGTGAGTTATAGGTTCCTTCTTAGAGTCTAGTGGGGAGTGTTGCCGCCTAATTCACGCCTCGGGTCACGTGACATAAATCTTCATGCCACTGAGTGTGACCTTAGTGGTAAGCTCGAGCCAAGTGCTGTCACCTGATACTCAGCTTCTGTAATGTCCTTGTCCGATTAGGCAACAAAACACCCGGTAACCTACTTAATCCCCATAGGTTTGAGCGGGTACTGCATAAGAGGGGATTGACTGAGGACATTTGGTACTTAGAACAACTTGGGACACAAATTTAGTACTAAAGTCAACAGTAGGCTAAAAGAAGCCTTTTTCTCTTTAGGTTTAAAAGTCAACATCAAATTAGAATTGCATGCATGCAAAAGTGAAAGCACAAACCCTAAAAGTGACATGCGAACCCTAAAAGCGCATAAGGATCTATTTAAGAAGGAGGAGGGAGCCTAAAGAGATACCTATGTTTATTATTGATTGATTTGGATATTTGAGCGGCAACACAGTGTGCAGCTACGACTATTGGGGTTGAGGACGGAGTCTTCAACTAACGATGGTTCGGCAGTGCAATATCTTCCCTAGTCTCCTTCAGGATAAACCATCCAGGTTTGTCACCGCATCTATCGTATTCATCATTATTCAGTGTTTCAGTGTATGCCAGAAGATTATTTGCAGGTTCATCCGTACAGCTAGGGGGATTTAGCTGGAAAACCCCAAGTCATTCACTGGGACTCCGGATCACCATATTTCTTCTGCATGTGGCCTGCATCCTCACCGACAAGATCACTCTACTGCTTTGAGTGATTATCAGCCACCGGTTTGCTCACCTGGAGCAGCTAGCAACAAAATAGAGAAGAGGGAGGGCGTGAACACCAGTCAGGTGAACCAATTCGCTAGGGTACCTGGAGAGGTCAAATCTTCTGCATGCCTTGGCCATTCTCTCTGGCATGGGCACATCTACACTCCGGCAAATTTGCAGCTCCAACAGACCATCCCTCCACCAAAAATGTCATCCTTAACTGATCCAGATTGTTGGGGGCACTACGTTGGAAAGAGGGGTTATTACTTCATCAGCTCGGCTTATCTTGCATGCGTATTTTCTCAGGAGCATCTTCAGTTGGATTATTAGTGGTAAGTGTTACAATCTTTCCTACAAACCCTAACCCTGAATTCAACTATAATTTAGGGCAAGTTTGCGTAGCAGTTTTGCATGCCCGGCTATTCAGAATTTGCATAGAATTAGAAAATATCAGTATTTGGGATATTACAGTGGTATCAGAGCATGTTCCTTGCCAGCTGTGGGCTTGAACATGAGAAGTAGATGAATACAGAAGATGACACTTTTGTAACCCATAGGAAAAGGAGTAGGTACACAGAGGACTTCGAGTATATCCAACTAGAAGATACCAACTTAGAAATGGACCCAAGAGGTATACACTCTGACAGGGGAAAATGAACGGGAGAAGATGAGGACAGGATGGTGTTTTGCAACTTAGTAAGCGCATTGCAAGACTTAGTCAGAGGGCAAAAGGACGTACTTAATGCAATCAACAGATTATCAACGAAACTAGAACCAGTTACACCTCTCACTGGTAGATAGAGGGTCTACAAGCAATAGTGGGAAACATGCATACACCAATATGCAGAACACACCCCACATATATAACAAACCTTCCAGCAGGCCTACTATGCCTCACTTCTTAGTAGATGCAGTAGCAGGTCCAGTCATGTAGGTAGAGCCTAGCGAACCCTTTGGGGCTTATTTGCAGAAATACAGGGACTTAGGGGATGAGTTTCATGCAGCCATGTCTTTTTCAGATTTTTGCAACATGAAGAGTAGGAACCAGCCCAGGAATTTCAACAAGGGGTATAATCATAACTACGAACTGCATAAAACTTTAGGCAGGTTGACCATTCCGAACTTTGATGGGACCCGCGGAGGTTCAACAAGGATATGGGTTCAGAAGTTGGATACCTACTTCCAACTCAATCCCATGACAGAGACAGATGCCATTAAAATGGCTACACTCCACCTAGACGGAGAGGCTCATGAGTGGTGGTACCACGGATTAGTGACATTGGGTCACAACACCATCCAATCCTATGGAGAGTTCACTCAGAAACTCATGGAGAGGTTTGACAGGAAAGATCCAGAGATGCATTTCAGAGAGTTGGCTCAACTCAAACAGATAGGCAGCGCTGAGGCATTCATCTCAGAATTCCAGAGGATAGTGGTCATGGTAACAGATGTGTCCGAGAGCAGGTTGACGATGTTGTTTACTGAGGCCCTAACAGAGCCACTACGAGGATGGGTGAAAGCCTACAAACCCCCCACTCTACAAGATGCCATTAGCCGAGCTAGAGATCTCTAAGATACAGTTCCGAAGAATAGGTTCCCTCTCAAAACCAACTTTCCAGTTAGGGACAAGGACAAGAAACCTTTCCAACAAGATTTTCCAAAGAAAACATGGTTAGACGAGGACACTAGGAAAGACTTGAGGCGAAAGAAATTATGTTTTACTTGTTAAGAACCATGGGTTCTAGGACACAGGTGCGCAAGGAAGGCCAAGGCTCATTACATCGAAGTATATTCGGACAGTGATGTGGAGGACTACGAGTAGGAGGCAACAGAAGAATTAGGGGCACAGAGGAAGAGTCACTCCAAGGTGATACACCAAAGGGAGTTATTGCTACGTTATCTAGAGTACCTAGATTCCATACTCTCAGGGTTAGAGGAGTAATGTAGGGACACAGAGTGGGAGTATTGATTGATGGGGGAGCAACCCACAATTTCATTGATTTTGCTTGGGTAGCCAAGAGGGGTATTCAGACAGAGAAGTTCGAGGGATTTACTGTAGCTGTAGCCGGAAAATCCAACATGGAGTGCAACTATTGGATTCCAAAATTGAATGTCACATTAGGCAACTACCAGATGATAGATTCATTTTATGTAGTAGATGTTGCAGATACACATGTAGTATTAGGCGTTCAATGGATTTATTCAATAGGGAAATATACTACAGACTACCGAGCAATGGAAATGAAATTCCAAGGGTCAGATGGTAAACGGGTAGTTTTGAGGGGCATGAACACTTATCCCCCAAAACCAGTCTCTTCACATAGAATGGAGGCAGTACTCAGATAGGATGACATAGAATGGGCTGCAGAATGTTTGGTCACCTTTAAGAAACCCCCAGAGAACATCACACAACACCTAGATGATATTCAGGCTTTATTAAAGAAACATGAAAGGGTATTTCGGTACCTTCCAGCAGGTAGACCACCAGACAAGGGCTTTGAGCACGTCATTGAGCTAGAGGAAGGGACACAGGCAATCATCACCACTCCTTATCGGCATCCCAAAAGATATAAGGATGAGACCGAGAAGACGATCAAAGAATTACTGGTGCTTGGATACATTCGGCCCAGCTCTAGCCCCTTTGCATCGTCAGTGGTCTGAGTCAAGAAGAAGGATGGCACACTGCGAATCTGCATCGATTACAGAGCACTCAACAAAAAGACCATCAAAAATAGGTATCCCATCCCTAGGATTGATGAACTCATGGATGAGCTGCGTGGCGCCAAATACTTTTTGATCTTCGCTCAAGGTACCATCAGATCCAAGTAAGGGATCAAGACATTTCTAAAACAGCTTTCCATTGTCACTATGGTCACTATGAATTCTTGGTCATGCCTTTTGGACTTACCAATGCTCCAGCCACTTTTCAGTCATGCATGAACCATACTTTCAGAGCTTAGTTATGTAAGTTTTTGCTAGTATTCTTTGATGACATCTTGATTTACAACAAAACATGGGAGGAACATCTGAAACATCTGGAGGAAGTATTGAGCATTCTAGAAGAACACTTGTTTTACGCGAAGATGTCCAAGTGTGAATTTGGCATGAAGGAAATGCTCTATCTAGGGCACATAATCAGTGCAGAAGGGGTACAGGTTGATATGGAGAAAATTCAAGCTATCAGGGATTGGCCCACGCCAAAAACAACCACAAAATTGAGAGGCTTCTTAGGCCTTTGCACATATTACCGGAGGTATATTAAGGGGTTCTCCCAATTCGCCGCATCCCTCACAGATCTCACAAAGAAGGGAGCCTTCACCTGGACAGAATTAGCACAGAAAACTTTTGAGGAGATGAAAGTCATCATGAGTTCTTGCCTGGTTTTAGCATTACCAGACTTCTCACAACCATTTGTAATAGAATGTGATGCCTCAGGGGAAGGGCTAGGAGCAGTATTGATGCAATACCATCACTCCATTGCATTTGAGAGCAAGAAACTGAAGAACTATGAGCGCCACTACTCCATATATGCAAGGAGATGCTAGCCATCTTACATCCTCTCACTAAATTCAGACAGTACCTGGTGGGCAGCAAGTTTAAAATCAAAATAGATCATAACAGCCTCAAGTACTTCTTGGAGCAGAAGGAGCTGAATGAGCGCTAACAGAAATGGGTCAGCAAAGAGCAAGCCTACAATTTCGAGATAGAGTATGTGAAAGGTAAGAACAATATAGTAGTTGATGCATTATCCAGATGACCTGCTTTATTATCTCTCATGAGTATATCTACAGATTGGAGGGCTCTTCTCTTAGTAGAGTACTCCAAAAATAAATTCGCTTGCGAATTATTGGATGGGCAGGTTCAGGATGATAGGTACAGAATCATCGATGACATCATCTATTACAAAAGCAGGATATACCTCGTCCCAGAATCAACTTTAAGAAAGAAAATCATATAGGCGTCACATGACTCTCCACTATCAGGACATCAGGGTTTCTTGAAGACTTATAGGCATATCCGAGAGAGGTTCTCATGGAAGGGCCTCAAGGGGGAGGTTATGCATCACGTACTGGAATGCAACATTTGTTAGCAGAACAAGATTGAGCACATCCATCCAGCAGGGTTGCTTCAGCCACTACCAATTCCGGAACAGAAGTGGGAAAGTATCTCCATGGATTTCATTACAGGGTTTCCCAAGGTCCGAGAACGGGATTGCTTATATGTCGTGGTTGATCGACTGACCAAATCCTCCCATTTCTTTGCTATATCATCCGATTACTCCTCATCCCAGGTAGCTGAGTTATTTTTCAGGGAGGTCTTCAGGTTACACGGGTTACCCAAGACCATTGTTAGTGATCGGGATAGTAGATTCACTGGTGCCTTTTGGCAGGTGCTATTCAGGTTAGTGGGAACCGAGCTTGCTAACTGTTGTCCGTCGATTGCACACCAGCAGCAGAAATATTCCGAAAGCTGTCTCCTCACTTGAGAAAGTGGGAGAGGTGTGGCCTTGGGGGCAAGCACAGAGTCAGGTACTGTCACCTACTCCTAGCTCCTCCGTTTAGGCTAACTCCTAACGAAGCCAAGGGGGTTCGTCCCTAACAAAGAGTTTTCTATGGCTCAATGTGTTTAAGTGTTTTTGATGTTATGATGCGGATGGGTGTTATTTAGGAGTTATTATGATGAAAGATGATTATAACTATGAATTTCGAACACAAGACAAAAGCAATCCACATTGTTGCACTAGATTAACAGATGAACAGTATATCTAGAACTTGTAAAATAAAGATGCATTCACAGATAAAGATTTTTATAAGCCAAGGACAAATGATCCAGATTTAATAATCATGCATAAAATAATAGACCAGTGCCTTATGGAGTCGAAGATCTGCAATGCTTAAAGAAATAACAAGTCCTGAAATAAAGCTAGTGAATGTAATGCAAGTGCTCTTGGTACGTTTTAAATGTTTTAGTGGTCTTGTTTATTCTGGCTTTGAAATGAAGAAGGTACCAGAGACCAATCGGGAAAGTGTTCGGAGTCATTTCGTTAAAGGCATGTCTGCTCGTCCAGTATCTCGGGTTGGTATCCAGGAGGATTGGCCAGCTAACTGGGAAGCTTAGACAACGGGGAGTTCTGGCGCCTTTACTGAGAATAGACTTGAAACTTTCTACAACGCCGGTACCTTGGTTAAGGGGTAAAATTTTAGTTGTGTTGTTATTGCGATCTTAGCAAGTCCGTTCACCGTTTTGAGTACGAGCCCAACTATGAAGTCGATAGAGCATACTAGGTGAAGGATGTCAACGAAGTAAATTAATTAAGGGGGAATGTGAGTTGAAAATATTTTATTATTATGAGCACACAGTTCAACTCTCCGACAGAGAGTGCTCTTGACTTTGTCTTATGACAGAAGTTCAAGAGACTTTAATTAATCTATATGCTTGATGCAACGATAATGCAGTGGGAGTGCTCTCCGACAGAGAGTGCTCTTGACTTGGGTTATTGCAAGTTCAAGAGACTTTGGTTCTTTTTATAAGACAATCAACTTGTAAATTGAAACCACATGATAGCTCAACAAATTGTAAAATAATGAGGCGATGACATAGTAAGATGATAAACCACTTGCAAATAAAGAAAACAACTAATCTACCGAAGAATCTCTTTCAGGTTTAAAGGCCTTCATCGGGAGAGCATGGGGGTAAGTAGAAAACCGAAATAAAAACAACTCTCCGATAGAGAGCACTCTTGATCCACAAAGTGAGATTCAAGAGATTTCTAATTGTTAAGCAGTTGAAATACTTTTGAAATATGAAATTTTTTTAAAAGATAAACAACTTAACAATGAAATAAAACAAGCTGAGCTAGCAATTAGTGGAAAGTAAATCTAAGCTAGCAATCACTATTTCTAAATGCAAAAGATGGAAAAACCAATCTAATCTACTCAAAAAATATGACAAAGATCTAAGCTAACTAAGACAACACTCTTCCCCAAATGGGGAAAAAACACAAAAAATGGGAGGCCTTATCCCACTTAGCCTTATTTCATTAATACTTTACAAGATGAGGGCATTTAGCCCTTTGAAAATGAAGAAAGTGACTAATCAAGAGGACTTGAAGCCTTATTATGACTTGTACAAAGGAGAATGATTTTTTGAGATTGGATCCTCTTCTTGGTATGGTTCTTCGTTTTAGTTCTAAATCTTTTGGATCTAGCTTTGATTGCTCTTTCTTTGCTTGATTTTTCTCTTCGTTCACCTGTAAGTAAGAACTCTAAACAACAGCTAGTAAGAGTGTCAGGGAACCAAATTTTAACATATGGCTCGGAAAGATAAAAGTGATCAAGATGCCAAGTGGCTAATGAGATAAATAAAAACCCAAAACAGTAGAACAAGACCAAAAATCAGACCTTGGAAATGAGAGGAAAAGCCTGCCTTTTATGATTCAAAATCCACGTTTTTCAATGAAATGACTTGAAATTTTTTGAGAAATAAAACTTAAATATTTTTTCTAATTTTTAGGCTAATTTCCAGAATTGGAAAATAGCAGAAAAATGCCAAAAAATCAGCAAAAAATAGCAAGCTTAAATTTGCACGTCCTTCGAGAAAAGGTACAAAAAAACTTGAAAAAATAATTTTTTGGAAAATTTTCGAATTTTTTTTAATTTTTAAAAGAATTTCCAGAATTAAAAAATAATGAAAAACACAGAAAAACCAGCAAGCCTAAAAGTGGAAAATTTGCATGTTTTTCGAGAAAATTCATGCACTTTTTCCAAGGCAAAAAAGAAGTAAAAAAATTGACTTTTAAGCACTAGTCTTGAAATTTCTAGCTAGCTGAAAATATGCAAGAGATAGCGGGGAAAGATAAGTGGCACGCAAAACAATGTGGCAATTGGGGACAAACACCAAAGTACTTCTCAAGAGAAAAGTTTGGCAAAAAGAAAGATGGATTTACAAGTTTGAAATGAGACAACGATCTTAGATCTAGTAAAAGTTAAAGATTTGAAAAATAGTAGATCTAAACCCAACAAGTAGATCAAAGTATGAATCTTTGATCTGCTTTAGCCAATCATAATGTAAGATCTAGAAATGTGAATAAATTGAGAATACTTGCACTACTTGGAAGGAAAATTAATAGGATAAAACCTGTGAAATTGTAGATTCTCTTTGTAGTAACCAATGTAACCAAGAGTTTTTTTGAAGTTTGTAGTTTGATGGATGAGGCAAGCAAGCCCTTCTTTCTCGATTTCTTAAAGTGGAAGCCTCCTTTAGGCACCTGTAGAATGAATGCATAAACCAAACAAAAGCTGTTGTATTTGGGAGAATACCTGAAAGCCACAAAACTTAAGAGAAAAGCATAGATCAAATAATATTGTGCTAGATTGTTAGCCTTCTAATCACAAGATCATATACTTAAGAATCAAAAGAAATGAGCTAAGAATGGTATTACCTTGAACAAGATGAAGCATGGCACACAAATAACTCCCACATGGACCTCCAAAGTCTTCTGCTTTATTCAAATTCAAACAATATTACAAATTTCTTTAGAGTGTACTTGCACAAATTCTCCATCCCAATAGAGCTAAAGGAGCCTCTATTTATACAAAGAGAGAAGGCTAAAACCCTAAAACCAAACCCCATAATCTAGCTGACTCGGCATAATAATGAGAGCCCACACCTAACAAATAGTTGTTGTGAGTGAGGGGTGGCCTCCACCTAGGCAAGGCGCCCCCACTCCAACCCTAAACTCTGAAATCCATCCACTAACCAGCCCACACGTGTGAGGGCGCAACCTTGAAGGAGAGAGAGGCGTGAGCATTGGATGGAGGCGTGAGAGCTTGAAGAAGTGTGGAGTGGTAGTGTTAGGTGCAAAAACCCTTAGGGTTTGCACCAAACCTTCATTTCATTTATTTCCCAGCTTCGTAATGATCATCGAGCCAATCACAGCCTTCCAAATCACCAAATCCATGAGTTTAACTGGAGATGACAAATCTGCGAACTGAATGTATCTTTAATGCTCTACGATTGTTGACTGAAGAGGATTTGTGCCGAGTTGAATCATTATAAATGCCCAATGCCATGTCATTTAGCCTTTTATTTTATTGAATTTGGTTAATTTTGGAGAGTTTTTGATTTTCTCCAAAATATTCATTTTTAATATTCTAATTAATAATTTCTTCGTAAATGATTTTTTTGAGAAATTATTAATTATGAGGCTAAATGAACTTCTGAAACTTGGAGATAGCTGGCTGGATGATCATGAATGATTATTGGCTTAAGGTTAGAGCCTTCAATCATTGAATTCGGGCTCCAGATGGCTGACTTATTACAAAATTAAATTTTCCATTTAAATTATGGAAAAATTTAATTAAAAATTTAAGAAAAGTTAAAAAATCCAAAATTTGACACGTTCGGTAAAAAATTTTCGGAATTTTTTTCAGAGGGTCCTGGTGACTTAGGACATGACCATAGTGTATTCTAATAATGCCTAGTAGGTTTATACATACTCAGTTGGACTCTAGTAACCCCCCAAGGCCCAGAATTCAAAATCGGGCATTCCAGCTTTGGAGGAAGCGGGAGAAAACCTCATCAATTATATTCGGCTATAGGCAAAGCATAATTGTCAAGGGAAAAAAACTCTCTGGAATACCTTAGTTGAAATTCTACGTCTTAGGAGACCGAACTACTCAAAACACCCTACTAGCACATTTTATTACAAACCTTGCGGGGCCATGGTCATAATTACTTAAAACAAAAACTAACTAGCCAAAACTGGCTAGGCACAAAGGGTAGATCATCTGATGCACTGGAACACAAACATTTATCATGTTTGTCAAATGGCGGCTCCTCAGGTAATCCAACTAAGTGCAAAATTAGTGGATAACACTACCAGCACGAGTTATCATCCCCAGAGTGATGGACAGACTGAGATTGTCAACAAGTGGATTGAAGGGTATCTGAGGAACTATGTAACAGGGCAGTAGTGAACCTGGATTAAATGGCTAAGCTTAGGGGAATACTGCTACAATAGTACCTACCACATGTCTATTAGGATGACACTTTTTAAGGCTCTATATGGCTATGAGGCCTTGGACTTTGAAGATTTAGCATTTGGAGATAGTAGGGCTCCTAAGTCAAAGGATTGGATACAGGACAGTCAGGATATCCTTAAAATCTTGAAAGAAAACTTGCAGACAGCCGAGAATCAGTAGAAGCTGTATGCAGACAAACACAGGGTTGAGCGGAGCTTTGAGGTAGGAGATTTGGTATACTTACGGCTCCAACCCTATAGACAGTCTTCACTTAAGAAGAAAGGAGCAAAAACGTTAAAACCTCGCTTCTACAGACCCTACAGAAAAATCAGAAAGGTGGGAGAGGTGGCATATGAACTAGAAATGCCATAGGAAAGCAAAATTCACAATGTATTCCATGTGTCCAACCTGGAAAAGACCATTGGACAACAAATTGCTCCATCAACAGAGTTACCTCCCTTAGATGATGAGGGACTATTGGTACTTATTCCAGAACGGATTGTGCAGACTCGAGAAGAAAACTTCGGAACCGGGTGATTAGAGATTACTTGGTCCAACGGAAATAATTACCTTCAAAGGATGCCACATGGGAAGGAGAAGTGAGAACAGGTATTGCAGTATCCCAGTTTGCAGTTGCTTGAGGACAAGCAATCTCAAGCAGGGAGAACTGTAATGTCCTCGTCCGATTAGAAAACAAAACACCTGCTAACTTACTTAATCTCCATAGGTTTGAGCGGGTACTGCATAAGAGGGGATTGAGTGAGGACATTTGGTACTGAGAACAACTTGGGACACACATTCAGTACTAAAGTCAGCAGTAGGCTAAAAGAAGCCTTTTTCTCTTTAGGCTTAAAAGTCAACATCAAATTAGAATCGCATGCATGCAAAAGTGAAAGCACAAACCCTAAAAGTGACATGCAAACCCTAAAATCGCATAAGGATCTATTTTAGAAGGAGGGAGCCTAAAGAGATACGTATGTTTATTATTGATTGATTTGGATATTTGAGCTGCAACACAGTGTGCAGCTACGACAATTGGGGTTGAGGACGGAGTCTTCAACTAACGAGGGTTCAGCAGTGCAATATCTGCCCTAGTCTCCCAGAGGATAAACCATCCAGGTTTGTCACTGCATCTATCGTATTCATCATTATTCAGTGTTTCAGTGTATGCCAGAATATTATTTGCAGGTTCATCCGTACAGCTGGGGGGATTTAGCTGGAAAATCCCAAGTCATTCACTGGGACTCCGGATCACCATATTTCTTCCGCATGTGGCCTGCATCCTCATCGACAAGATCACTCTATTGCTTTGAGTGATTATCAGCCACCGGTTTGCTCACCTGGAGCAACTAGCAGCAGAACAAAGAAGAGGGAGGGCGTGAACACCAGTCAGGTGAACGAATTCGCTAGGGTACTTGGAGAGGTCAAATATTCTGCATGCTCCGAACATTCTCTCCGGCACGGGCACATCTACACTCCGGCAAAATTGCAGCTCCAACAGACCATCCCTCCACCAAAAACGTCATCCTTAACTGATCCAGACTGTTGGGGGCACTACGCTGGAAAGAGGGGTTATTACTTCATCAGCTCGGCTTATCTTGTATGCGTATTTTCTCAGGAGCATCTTCAGTCGGATTATTAGTGGTAAGTGTTACAATCTTTCCTACAAACCCTAACCCTAAATTCAACTATAATTTAGGGCAATTTTGCATGGTAGTTTTGCATGCCCGGCTATTCAGAAATTTTGCATAGAATTAGAAAATTTCAGTATTTGGGATATTACAGCTCCTTCATCTAGGCCAACTCCTAGCGAAGCCAAAGGGGGTGGTCCCTATGAAATGAATCTATGGTTTTATTCTAAAACAAAAGAAAAGAATCTAGGAGTTAAACATGAAATGGATTAAAACCTTAACAATGAGTTACTGCAAATGAATATTAATAACAACAACATTGATAATTCAAACACCATTCATGACAATATGCATAAATTGATTTAACCATAAAAATGTTGAAGACCAGTGCAAGTGAATATGGAGTGCTTGTGTATAAGGGTTGCTGTTGGAGTCTCAATGAAAGTATTGCAGTGTCTTGTTGGTAAGTTTTAAGATTTATTAGATGAGTTGATTAAGGAGTGGGTTGATTGGGGTTTGGCCCAACAAGCCAAGTTCTCTTAAAGTGAGCGCTAGAGCGGTTTTACCAAGTGTCCAATGGGGAAAGGCATAACCTACTTGCAGTAGTCACTGACTCTATGGTAGTCACCCTCTACGACCTCCTGAATTCTTAGGAAAGTAACTTGTGTGTATTTCCCTATTAATGTAGTCACCAAACTTCCTTTCTAAAGAAGCTAGACTGATCAGACAAAGCTACAGTAGATAAGAGCATACAGGAAGTAAGGCCTTGGTTTATTTTATTTCATCTGAAATGATCTTTATTAGCAAACCAATCATGACTGAGAATCTTTTCCCCCCTTTCGGGATACTCAGGAGAGCACATCAAGGTAAATTTTCAACTGTTAAAGGAAATAACAAAAAAAAGAAAAATGTTTTTTAATTAGTATTACCTACCACGAATCTCTTTCCCCTTGTTGCTCGCTAAATCATACTTAGTTGGACTTCAAGTGAGCCAACAAAGTTTGAACAAGTTTAGTTGTTCATGATCATAGTTCAAACGTTCATTAGGCCTTCTAGGCCCATTTTATTTTTTGTACTACATGTTCATATTCTCTTGGGGGAGTTGTAATAAAATATACTAGCATGATGAATTTGTAAAGGGTTGGGATTTCTAGGACTTAGACGTCAATCCGATCATTCCAAGGTGTTTTTTTCCTTGTCAATTATGCAATGATGAATAAGCGATGTATAATTTTCAAGTTTTTCACTGCTCTAAGGCTGGAATGGTCATCTTGGTGGTTAGGCCTTAAGAGGTTGTTACAACTCATGTGTCAATGTATATGAGCATGCTAGGAATTAATGTTGAGTGTATGGACATGTGCTAGGTCCCCCTAAGTTATTTTTCAATTTTGAGAAAAATCATTTTTCTCGCAAAATTAGGCCATTGTTTAATGATTTAAATGAGAATTTTCAAATTGTAATAAAAGTTGGGTTTGAGGTTCGATTTTGGTGTGGGGATGCTCGTTTTCACACTCAGAGTGTCCTCTTTACTTCAGGACCTACTTTTCCTAGGTTTTGGGCGACCAAATCATCACTTGGAGCGTTTTTGCTTAAAGGGGCATCAAAACGTCATTTTAATGCTAAAAGTGCAACAAAATGACATAATCCAAAATTAGAAAATGTGATATGTCAAACATGTTTGACTTAGTCAAAATGGTGGGCGAATGTTTTTAAGAGTAAAGACGACTTGCTTGGAGTCAAAAGCATGTGATTCAAATATAATATAAAAGGTGGCGACTCCATCTCACATATGAGTGCGCCCACCATCTCGAGAGAATTTAAAACATGACCAATTATCCTGTGACATGTTTTATCACACAACTTGTAGTTTCCCCACAAATGGTATTCTATTCAGGATGGTAGAGGGGAAGGGCAACTAAACAGGTGAACTACGAGTATCCCAACCCCCATATATGAATTGGTTGTCACGCCGGTTAGGATACTCTTCGATTTATGCCACAAATAAGCCAAGTGACAAAGGGAGAGACCCTGATCAAACCTGAAAGGAAATATCTAAAGCTAACACACCATATCAAACTATAGAAATAGAGTACGCAAGCTGAATAACTGAGAAACCCTAGATATGAGAAAGATAGCCACAGATAAGGATGTTTTGGACAATAAAGGTTTATATAGTGAAAATATAGCCCAAAATGTTTATGTTCAGAGACCGTATAGCTATTATGTATATCTAGGTAGTGAGTGCTAGTGCAAATGATTAATGTCACTACCCTAGGGGGATTGAAGGTGGAAAATGAAAGGACGCCCAGAGTAACGAGTTGAGGAGAAATTAAGCTAAGCTAACACTTGATTAAGATGGCTTGGGGATGGATTTGACAGTATCTAAAAGCACAAGCCAAAAGATTGATCATAAAACAGGAAAATTAACTGAAAACCCCTAGGAGGGCGATTTCCTTAATGATCAGTGCGGTGACCACAAGGCAGATGGAGTCCCCAATGATGACGTCTTGGGAAACCGACCTAGCTCTAGGAAAGAGTGAAATAACCTAGAAAACTTTCGCCAAAAATTTAATAGAATGACCCAAAGATTTTTCGAAGGTTTTAATTATTTGTTGGTGGATTGGAAATTAAAACAAAAGAAATACTAAAAGAGATACTTGGAAATCTTGTGGATGCCAAGTGCAATGACACTTTTCCCCGGTTTGACGCAATTTCGAGTGAATTTGATGAAGTTCCAAGCTAAATCGATTTTCTCAGGTTGAGCTAGTGCGCCCCTCTTTTTGCAAGAGAAACCTACGTCATGTTAGAATTGATCCACAGAAAAAGAAACTACGAATGCAAGATAAATGAAGAAGCATAACCAATGATCACGGACACATTAGAAAAACCCTTCGATTACCAATGTCTTCAGATGGAGAGAGTTGGATCTCTCACAAAAACACCCCAAAAGACGATGCCCTCCTGCAAATAACACGACTCTAACAATATTTGGAACAAGCATAAATTAACTACAACTCCTCTGAAAATGATTTTGCAATCAAGCACAAGAACAATCTATGACAAAGAAGACACAAGATTTCTCTGAAAATATTTTCTCTATTCCATTAGCCAAGAGCCATATTTCCCAATGGTATCAATGAGTGGGGGTCTCTTCTTTATATAGCTTTTGAGAGACACAAACCCTATCTTACTTTTTTATCCAATGGTTGAGATTAGAACATCATCAATGGTGGAGATTACATCTTTTATTTCTACATGGATCAATACAATTGAGGGGGGCGAATTACCTCATAAAGCCTATTTTTTCAACAGGATAAAACATTATATTTGCAAGTTTAACACTTAGGGAACATGGGGGGTCATTAGGGGGTCCCCCCATACATATTTTTAAAGATACAACTTGATTTACAAACTTATATTTGGCCATTTTAACCAATTTCGCCCTATGGGGAGCGTCCTCCCTAAGATAGCCAAAAATATAATCTGGAACATCAAACTAGATGAAACTGGTGTAGATATGTCCGGAAAACCATAATAAATCATCTGGATGCATTCCCTTTCCATTTCCTTGACTACATAAGCCAAATCGGTGTCTTCAATGATTTTCCTAATTCATTTTTTAATGGTACATCCTCTAAAAATAATAAAAATCATCATAACTTTGTTCAGGCTAAGGTTTGGGGCAAACTAACTTCACAAAAGTGTTTAAAGACATAGTATAATGGTACAAGTGACTATTCATACACACTGATCCATTGAAATGCCATAAATATCATCATCTCATAATAAAAATAATGGTTAGAGTCAATAAAAAAAAAATCTTTGGAACTCAATAACTATGACCATTTGGTGAAAACTGAGACTGTAGTATTGGTCCTGGGCATGTCTAGAGCAGTGTTGCAAACATTGGCCGAGAAATCGTGATGTTTCGGGAAATTGCGATTTTTTCTCAAAAAATTGTCAAAAAAAATCGGGGCGATTTTTTCCCAAAATATTGCTGATTTTTTCTCGATTGATCCCAAGATATTGCCGATGTTTTCTAAGCCGATTTTTTCCTGATATATTGACGATTTTTTCCCGATTTTTCCCGATTTTTAACCGATTTATCCCGAGATTTTAAAATTTGAAAAAATAAATATTTTTTCATTTTATAAATTTGCTGGTTTATTACCGATGTGCTACCGAGATATTCTGAAACTATGTTTTCTGGACCTTGCCGATTTTTTCGTCGCGCCGATGTTTGCAACATTGCTCTGGAGTGAATATAGGCACTGCTCATATTCGTAATCTCTGCTTTGGGAACTGTGTTTGGCTTGGTCAAATGGGTTGACCAGGTCAAAATATCCAAACTGGAGGTGAGATACTGAACTGAGTTGAACCTGCATGCCTCCAAGGTAAGAATTTCTCTAAGATGTATATTAAAACCCAACTTAAATCATACTAATCAAAATCATGGTGACAATAATAATAATAATAATAATAATCAGTAAAATATACTCGTGCCGTTGAACAATTTTTGAATCTTTTGGAAGTCCTCTGTATATACCATACTTACAAAGCTTAATCAATTTGCGAATGTGAGTGAAGGTGGAAAACAAGGCTAATGTAAACGAGAAATGGCTTCTAGTTGACTTTGATGATATGATCTCTCCAAACGATGACAAGTACACACAACCGTAATAACACATGCATGACAGATAAACAATAGGGAGTGGTGGTGTCTCACAAGTGGATGAGTTGATCTAAAAAGATTCCATTTAACTTTAACAACATGTCTACGGCTCACATCCAAGCTAACAATCAAGCTCCGTGAGGATTTTTTCTAGGACCCTTGCATTGCGTATAGAAGAAACTGTAGTGAAGAGATCTTAGGGGACATTTAGAATTAGCTGTCACTTACTCCATCTCACATCAAAATCCGCAGGCTCCGTGAGGATTTAATCATTACATTTCAATAAGATGGCCAACAGTCTTTAGATTTTGTATTTATTTATCTGCTGCTTTTTAGGCCTTTAACATTTCGTTTCATAGCGCTTTTTGAGTTGTGTCTAAATACACAGTTTGCAATTTTATTTGAGGGCTTGCATTTCTCAGCATATAGCACATAATGCATGTAATGATGGTAGACATATTGCTTTAAGTTTTAACTGACACTCTTCGGGCAATTAGGGGGTTGTTGCCGCCTTTCACACACCTGGGGGGACCGTGGCAGAAATCTTCAAACCACTCGGTGTGTCCTTGGGGACAAGTCTCGTGTCAAAGCTGTCACCTTGTTCTTGACTCCTCCATTTAGGCCAACTCCTAACAAAGCCAAGGGGGGTAGACCCTATTAAAAGAAAATCTATGGTCTTTAGTCTACGAAAGAAAAGACTAAATCTAGGAGTTAATATGAAACTAATAAAATAACACAACAGACTATTGCAAGAAAGAGATCACATCAACAGCGTATGACAATGTAAGCATTATTCACGACATTTTGCAATAATTGATTTAAGCATTGAAAGTAAAACATACCAGTGCCGATGAATATGGAGTGCTTGTAAAAGTGGAGTGCTGTTGTGTCATGTAAGGATTGCAGTTGTCTTGTTGGTCAATTTTAAAATTATTAATGAGTAATTAAGGGCATGGGTTAATTATGGGTTTAGCCCAACAAGTCAAGTCCCTTCGAACTGAGTGCTAAAGCGGTAACACCAAGTGTCCAACGAGGCGAGGATGATCCTACTTGGAGTAGCCCCCTGACTCTGTAGTAGTTACTCTTTGCAACCTCCTGAGTTCTCGAGAAAATCACTTGTATAGATTTTCCTATTAAATCTAGTAACTCATATCCCTTTCTGATACAGCCAAATGATCAGACAAGCTGCAACGGTGTAGAGCATACGAGGAAGGAGTCTTGGTAATTTTTTAAGGATTTTAAACTTGTGTTCTTGTTAAAAAGTAAAAAAAAACTCAAGGAATCTCTTTCGATCCAAATGGACCTCAATCGAGAAAGCAAGGAGGGGTTGATTTTAGATAATAGAAAAATACAAAACACAACTCACGGATTGTCTAATTAGTCCTACCACTCATTTCTTTCCCCACGTCAGAAACGGACTCCTTATCTGACTTTTATTACATTTTGAAAATTTTTAATTAAACCATTAAAAATGGCTTAATTTTGTGGAAATTTTTAATTTTCTCAGAAACTGATGAAACTTTAGGAGGACCTAGCACATGTCCATACGACTCAAAATGAATGCCTAGCATGCTGAAAAACATTGACACAAAGGCTCTAATAAACTCCTAAGGCCGAAATGACAAGACAACTACCCCAACTTTGGAGTTGTGAGTGAAAAACTTAGAAATTATTAGTCATTTGTTCAACAACCAATAATAACCGAGGGAAAAAACACTTTGGGCTAGTCAGCTTGATGCTTAAGTTCAGGAAGCCGATCCTTTTATAAAAAATTAAATGCTAGGACATTTTTTACAATTTTCCCATGGGGGTATGAACATGTGTTTACAAAAAATAACAAGTTCCCAAACAAAGGCTGAATGACTTTTGAATTCTGAGAGGTGAACAAGTGTATGTTTTCATCACCCAACTCACTTGATAATACCGACTAAGTATGACTTAGTAGGTAACAGGGGGAATATCCATAGTTAGGACCAAACTTCAGGGGAAACCAACCAAAGAGGTCAAGGCTTCAAAACCCAACTCGCCTAAGCTCAGGAACCAACACCAACGGGTTCTCCTGGCCCAGAAGGATCAAGGTGTTGGCAAGTTTTGTTGCACAACTTATTAAAAGTGGCAACAAGGAAGGTCTTCTAGAATTGCATGTGTCCTTACATGCTAAAAAGACATTAAACATGAAGCCAAATGTGTTAAAGTGATTTTCCTAAGTTTTGACTTAGGAAAATACCTTAATCATTCTAATTTGATTTTGACTTAATGGAATCACTTTTATAAAGTGAAAAGTGAAATAAACTTAAGTGATGGCTAATCTAATCTTGGTCGTTGATCTCACCAGAGGAGCACATCCATTGATCCGTAGCGAGGGTAAGGGTTTCCGCTTAGCCATTGAGTTAAAAGGAGATTTGGTGGAGATGACACACACACAGGAGAGATACAGACAGAGAGAAGTCAGACAGAGGAGTTTACAGAAAAGACGGAGGAGCACCTACCCGACAGATTCATAGAGGTTCCAGGCTGAGCTAGACATCATACAGAAGCACACAGAGGGCAGTCATACCATTCGACAAGAGGCAGCCGTACAATCGTACGGAATCTGTACAATTGTACAGGATGACGTCAACACCGTACGAAACCGTACAATTGCGCAGAGGAGGCCGTATTGCTGACGTAGAGGCCGTACTGCAGCGTTGGAGTGTGCTGGGTTGCTAGACTTGGCTAGTGTTTTTGTAGAGGTTCATTTTGCCAGGTTGGGTGACTTATCTGCTGGTTGTAAAAGTTCCATATCTTCATAATATAAGTTCTATATCTGACTGCTGCACTAGTTTTCCCATCTTGGGTTTTATCCGGAGCTTTTCATACCCAAAACACTGTGTCTATGTTTATGTGATGTTGTGGATGTTTCTTAGTATTTTATTTCCGCTGCAATACTTGTAAATGAAATTCATCTGTGGTTTCTAGTAACAAATTAAATATAGTGTTTAGCCCTGGTTTGGATTTCAAAGGAAAATTTACATGGTATTAGAGCTCAGTTGAGCTAATTTTGAGAGACTAGCAGCAACATTGATAAATCAAGGGTAGATCTATTAAACTCACAAACCTAGAGTTCAGATCTAGGGTTTCATAGGTA
The DNA here is from genome assembly GCA_001517045.1 of Pseudotsuga menziesii. Classification (NCBI taxonomy): domain Eukaryota; kingdom Viridiplantae; phylum Streptophyta; class Pinopsida; order Pinales; family Pinaceae; genus Pseudotsuga; species Pseudotsuga menziesii. Next base: position 28,841 of record LPNX010580192.1, on the reverse strand, counting down.
CACTTCAGTATGGTCGTGCAGTTGAGAGTCGAGGATAGACTCTAGGGGGCTTAGAGCTTTCCTACTTGGAAAGAAAGGATCACAAGGATCCTGGATGTCAGTGATGCAAAGGAGCACATTGACTCCACGAAGGTTGCACCCATAGATCCGACAGAGTTGGTAGCTTGGAAGAAGATGGATTACAGAGCCATGTTGATCATCTTGGATGGAGTGAAGGACCACATTGTCCCTCACCTTTCCAGATAGAAGATCGTATTAGAGATGTGGAAGGCCTTGGAAAGTCTGTACTAGAGTAAGAATGAGAACCGAAAGATGGTGCTGCAAGAGAGAATGCACAGTACCAGGATGGCCAAGGGAGAAGGAGTGGTGCCTTATCTCACAAGGCTCACACAGATCAGAGACGAGCTTGGAGTTGTTGGCTCTAAGACTGAGGATGAGGAGCTAGTTCGGATAGCCCTCAATGGCTTCTCTAAGCCATGGTACACCATTGTCAAAGGTGTTGTGGCTAGGGAGAAGCTCCTTGATTGGCAAAGATTGTGGGATGAGTTTGTGCAAGAGGAGACTCCCATGGGTCAAGGATCAGGCTCATCCAGCAGTGCCTCACAGGTTATGGATGAGGAGGTTCTATCCCTAAAAGGGAAGAGCAAGGGTAAGGCAAAGAAGAAGGGTGGTAAGAAGAACCTTGACCTTTTTAAGGTCAAGTGTTTTATCTGCCACAAACAAGGACACTTTGCCTCCCAGTGCCCAAACAAGAAGAAGAAGAACAATACCCAAATGGCAGGTTCTATAGAGGTGGAGGAGTTCAGCAGAAACTTCGATGAGGAGTTTTGTTTGATAGTTTGCATGGAAAGCACCACAGGCAACAGTATTTGGTACATTGACAGACTAGATTGGACATAAAGATTCTTCAAGGACTTGCAAGAGGGTGGAACAGGTATCCACGTTGAGCTGGGTGATGATGCGTGGTGTCGGACGCAGGGAGTTGGCGCTGTTTCATGTCAGAGGGAGTCTGGCAAACCCCTCAGTTTTGTTGATGTGTTATATGTTCCTCGGTGACCAAGAACCTCATATCAGTCTCCACTCTGGAGGACAAGGGATTTCAGGTGAAGTTTTGGGACCATAGAGTGTACATCAGGCCCAAGGGGTCAGATAGGAGTTTGGATTGGGTGATTGGGATTAGGATTGGAAGGTGTATAGTATACACTTTGAGCCTGCAAAGGCTCTAGTCAGCAACGACAACAATTAGGGTGAGTTGTGGCATAGGAGGACGACACACTTACACCATGGAGCACTGAGGCACTTGAGACAAGCAATCATTGGAAATACTCAAGTACAGGAGGAGAAGCATAACTGCTTCAAGGGTTGTGCATCGGGGAAGAACATCAGGAAGCCTTTCCCAGAGAGTGAACACAAGTCTAAGGAGCCCTTGGACTTAGTGCATTCAGATGTTTGTGGACCTATGAGTGTCCAATCTTTCAGTGGTTATAACTATTGCGTCACTTTCATTGACGATCATTCCAAGAAGACCTGGATGTATTTCTTGTAGGCCAAGTCAGAGGTCTTTGATAGGTTTCAAGAGGTCAAGACTCTCGTAGAAAACCAGATAGGAAGGAAGATCCGAGTGTTGAGGACGGACAATAGGGGTGAGTACACCTCCAATGAGTTCTTGGAGTATTGTTCATCAGAGGGGATCAAGAAGGAGCACACAATGCCTCATACCCCGTAGCAGCCAAGGCCATGCTATTTGATCAGGGATTACTACTATTCCTTTGGGAGGAGGCATACAGGACCGTAGTATACATTCAGAACAGGTGTCCCCACACAACTTTGGGGAGGAAGACACCTGAGGAGGTCTTCATTGGCACTCGACCAGATGTGAGTCACATTCACATATTTGGGAGTGTTTTCTATTGTCACATTCATGTTGACACTAGGAAGAAGATGGACCGTTCTGGAGAGAAGGGGTTACTTGTTAGTTACAACGTGACTTCGAAGGAATACAAAGTTTATATTCCTGCTCGTAAAAGAATCATTGTGAGCAGGGATGTCTTGTTTAATGAGGACAGGGCCTTGCGGAGATCCATGGACTCACCAGCAGAGGAGTAGCCAGCATAGGTCTCGAGGGTCAAGTTGGAGGTGCCAGAGGTACAGGTACAGGTACCGACATAGAGCACAGGTTTTGGTAGTCAGAGGGAGTTAGGTGGACAAGATCCTACAGTCATTGACTTGGAGGATGAGTCGCAATAGGAGATGGATATCCTGCAGCTGCAACAGGTAGACACTAGGCCAAGGTCTAAGTGGTTTAGGTCCATAGTTCAGGATTCCAGGTAGGTGAATCGTCCACAAAGCTCCATGAGGCGGAGCAAACCGCCAAAGAGATTTAGCTCTATGGCACTGATGACGGAGTTGATTAACTCCAAACCTTCCAGTTTCGAGCAACATGCATAACATGATGTGTTGCAAAAAGCCATGGTTGAGGAGTATGACTAAATCATGAAGAATCAGGAATGGGAGGTTGTGCCTAGGCCACAAGGTAAAAAGTTGGTGGTATCTAGATGGATCTACAAAGTGAAGCTTGCAGCAGACGAAAGCGTGGAGAAGTACATGGCGCACTTCGTGGCAAAGGGGTTTTCACAGAATGAGGGTATTGACTCTGAGGAGACTTTCAACCCTATTGCTAGGTATTCTTCTATTCAGACCATTATCTCATTAACAACAAAGATGGGTTGGCGAGTCCATCAGATGGACATCAAGGTTTCTTTCCTCAACGGAGTCATAAAGGAGGAGGTATTCATTGAGCAACCAGAGGGGTTTGATGTGGAGAACATGGAGATGCATGCATGCAGACTGTAGAGGGCTCTTTATGGGTTGAAGTAGGCATCTCAAGCATGGTACTCGAGGATAGACAACTATCTACGAGAGATGGGATTCCAGCGGAGTGAGGAGGACCACAACCCGTACTTCTTAACAGGTGAGGAGCCTCTCATACTGGTACTATATGTAGATGATCTCTTTCTTATAGGAGATGAGAGGCTGATTGCTGACTGCAAGTCCAACCTTGCAGTTGAGTTTGAGATGAAAGACCTTGTGTTAATGCATTACTTCCTAGGCTTGGAGGTTTAGCAAAGAGACGGGTGCTTCTTTATTGGAGATCTTGAAGAGATTCAGGATGGTGGATTGTAAGCCTATGGCCATACCTCTAGTTTCCAATTGGAGGAAGATTGATGGATTAGGGTCAGACGGATTTGATCCTACCTTGTATCGCTAGCTTCTTGGATCACTCATGTATCTAGTCAACACATAGCCAGACATTAGCTTTGCAGTTAACTCCTTGAGCCAGTTCATGGTGGACTCTCGGAGAGTGCATTGGACGACTACAAAGGCCATAGTTCGCTACATTAGAGGTACAGTGGATTATGGGTTGGTTTATGAGTGGAGGGGGAGTGTAGAGTTAGCAGGTTTCACAGATGTTGACTGGGCAGGATGTGTAGAAGACTGGAAGAGCACTTCAGGTTGCTTCTTCAGCATTGGATCAGGGGTTGTCTCTTGGTTCAGCAGGAAGCAGAAGTCAGTTGCATTGAGCTCGGTTGAGGCTGAGTACATGGCAGCCAGTTTGGCTGCTTTTGAGGGAATGTGGCTGAGGAAGTTGCTTTTAGGGTTGTTTAAGTGTGAGCTAGAGGCTACTATAGTTCACTGTGATAATCAGAGTGGCATCGGGCTATCTGAAAATCCAGTGTTCCATGACCGGAGCAAACAGTTAGACTTTCGGTACCATTTCCTGAGAGGTTGTGTACAGAGAGGAACCATTTTGTTGGAGTACATATAGACATATGAGCAGTTGGCGGACATTTTTACTTAGGCACTTTGCAGACACAGTTTTGTGAAGTTTAGAGACAAGTTGGGGTTTCTATTGAATCCCTTCCTCGTTGAGAGGGAGTGTTTGAAAGTGGCAACAAGGAAGGTCTTCTAGCATTGCATGTGTCCTTGCATGCTAGAAAGACATTAAACAGGAAGCCAAATGTATTAATGTGATTTTCCCAAGTTTTGACTTCGGACAATACTTTAATTATTCTAATTTGATTTTGACTTAATGAAATCCCTTTTATGAAGTGAAAAGTGAAATAAACTTAAGTGATGGCTAATCTAATCTTGGCCATTGATCTCATCGGAAGATCACATCCATTGATTTAGAGTGAGTGTTAGGGTTTTTGCTTAGCCATTGAGTTAAAAGGAGATTTGGTGGAGAGGACATGTACATAGGAGAGATACAGACAGAGGATTTTACAAAAAAGACGGAGGAGCACCCACCCGACAGATTCATCGAGGTTCCAGGCTGAGCTAGACGCCGTACAGAAGCACGCAAAGGGAAACCGTACCATTCGACAGGAGGAAGCTGTACAATTGTACGAAATCCGTACACGCTGTATAGATCTGTATAGTTGTGCAGCGGAGGCCGTATTGCTGACGCAAGGGCCGTACTGTAGCGTTGGGGGTGTGCTGGGTTGGTGGACTTGTCCAGTGTTTCTGCAGAGGTTCATTTCGCCAGGTTGGGTGATTTATCTGCTAGGTGTAAAAGTTCCATATATTCATAGTATAAATTCTATATCTACTTGTTGCACCAGTTTTCCCATCTTGGGTTTTATCCGGGGGTTTCCATACCCAAAATATTGTGTCTATGTTTATGTGATGTTGTGGATGTTTCTCAGTATTTTATTTTCGCTACAATACTAGTAAATGAAATTCATGTGTGGTTTCCAGTAACAAATTAAATATATTGTTTAGCCCAAGTTCGGATTTCAAAGGAAAATTTACACAACTCAGAGCCGAGACACGAAGCATGGGATCCATCATGCATAGGGTCAAAGTGGGGAAGATGATCTTCAATCTCATAGTTCTCAAACAATCATAAGTCATGGGAGGAAGTCAATTATGGGTGAACTGGATGAATGGCGAAAAATGATATATGGAAAAAACATAGCACTAAGGTTTAAAAGTTGTGTAAAGCATGGCATAAGCATTAGTCTTCAACATCAAATTATTTAATCATTCTCAACACAAGTTTAAGCAAAAATATACATCTAATATAAGCATAGGTCACCACAATCATCATAACATAACAAGTTTAGGTGTTAATATACATCAGAGAGCAAAATCCAACCAAGGAGCCATATACTTGATCTCACCATATACCTGTCTATATCTGATATGCCCATTTATAAACTATGTACCACTTCTGCTGCCCTGCTCGAATGAACTAGGTCACCACTGAAAGCATCTCAAAGGACAAGGAGATCTCACTCCTGGCAAGGAAATAATCTGCAACTGCCACTGAACAAAGGCTCTAAACGACTCAGGCTGTAATGATCCATGGTGTAACCCCATCTGAATGTGGCTCAGAGCAAAAGAGAAAAATTGCATGCTGCATTGTTACCAGTGGAAATGGCAGTCCAAGCCACTGGTAAGCATATGAGGAGGAAGCTACCACTATCACCTTAGTCACTTCTCCCAACTGCTTTGGAAGGCTAAGCCTCCTAGGGGAGAGCCCTAATACAACTCTGAAATAACACTTAGACACCAAAAGATATTCTCTTTCGAGGATGTAAATGACCATTGCCTTATTGGAGTCAAATTAGAGAGGGTACTATGTGCATATCTGAAATATATCAGTGCAATTAACAATGCATTCATTTAGTTGTTCAATGATAAGGAAATGACCAAGTCTCATAACAACTAACACAATGTCATACAAATACGGAGGATCGTCAACCTAATAAAACCAATTGCTTGCAATGTGTAATGCCGTGTAACTAATGTTATCCACAAGTATTATCATAATATCGGTCCCTTAGTGTAATCATCATTCCTCTCGTATGCAATCATTAGTTCCATACTTTAGGTGCAAGCATCATTAACCATTTGACACAAAGCATGAACACCAGTATAATCAAGGTATCAGTCATGTATTAACATTCATGAAGGCATTCAATATGTGCATTTAGTTGAACCAATTTCGTACTTGCAATAGCTAACAAAAAGTCTAAAGCAGATGTGTATCTGTGTAATTCTTTGCAGACTGTTTATGTAGGTGAATATGCAAAACATTCCATATGTATCAGTCCTCCATTTGTTGTCAAACAATGTGTAACCCTCTAACAACTTATTGTTTTGTGTATAGGGACAAAAGGCATGGCCCACAAAGGCAAGGATAATCGAGATTCAAGTAAGGAGGGTTCCACTGTAAGGGAAACCCTAAGGTATGGGTAAAGGCCACCCAATGTAATAAAGGGGTTTGCACTAGACCGAGAGGAGGGTAAAGGACTGTCACCAATAGGATCACGGGTGTAACAGCCTTAGGGAAGAGTCCCAAGGATGGAGTGTGGAAAGGAAGGAAGGGCGAGGCTACTAGCATCCTGTAGGGGGACCGAGGGGGTAGAAGCAGGTTGCTACAACACGTAGTGGAAAAATCGGCATCGGCAAAAAATCGGCGAGGGTCCAGAAAACATCTTCTCGGCAACATCAACGAAAAAATCGGCAAACCGCGGCAAGCATTAAAAAAATGCAAATTTTGTACTTCAATAGGGTCAAAATTTGCTTCCCGATTTTTTCCCTTATTTGCCGATTTTTCCCAATCTTTTTTTATTTTTTCTCGATTTTTTCCTGATTTTTGCCAATTTTTCCCCATTTTTGCTGATTTTTCGCTATGTCTGATTTTTTGGTCCGAAAAATCGGCAGCCAGAAAAAATTGGCGATTTTTCGGGACATCGCCGAAAAATCAGCGATTTTTTCCACTATGCTACAACAGGGTGATTAGCAGTGATTGTCAAAGTTCCATATTTTCTCACAATAAAATCTATATCTGACTGTTGCACCAGTTTTCCCATGGGATTTTCCGGGGTTTCCATACCCAAAATAATAGTGTCAATATTGTGATGTGATGTTGTCATTTATTTATCAGTACTTTATTTTCCGTTGCATACTTGTAAAAGATATTCATGTGTGGTTATCAGTAGAATTTTAATACACCGTTTATCCCTAGTTTGAATATTAAAGGAAAATTTACACAATGGAAACTTAGAAAGCATAGAAATCAATCTAGAATACACATGCCCATATAAGAAATCTAAAGCGAGTAAACAAAGAGAATAATTAAACTAGAAATTATGTTACCTACTAGGAGATACCTCCCCTTCAAAGGCCAACACTCACTCAAAGAGATACACAAATTAAATAAATACAGGTTACCTCAAAAGCTTAATGCAATAATCATCCACACACTTGAGCCATACACCACATGAGAACTCCAAAGCCTTTCTATTATTCTAAATGATATACTACACATTACGGTACAACACTGGAGCATTCCTTCGACCCTCTGTACATGAGCAACAAAGAGCAAGACTCTTGCTTAAATAGCAAAATCAAAGCCCAAGGTGGCGCACCTCAACTGAAGAGGACAAGGAGTGAGATTTTAGTTTCATGAGAAGAACGTTGAAGATGATGGAGTTAACAAATAGAGGTAGGCGCTACCTTTCAGGAAGGTTCACCACCTCTTCATAGTCCACCAACAAGATCCATGTAAAGTCAACACATGAACCAACACGTAAGTTATGTGGAGAGGCGCACTCCTCAATCTTGGAATTTCAATGCGTGAGGGTGAGGGAATCATGGGATTCACTCAAGTAAAAAATGGAGTGGTTTAGAGGTAGGCACTACCTTATCATTAAAGCATCCACCCACCCATCCATACCTCGCCACATGTACAAGTCAACCCAAGCATGAAGGATGGTGCACTCTCCATTTTGAAAATATTCGCTATACTCCAAATCGAAACCATATCATATGCTCTTATCTTTTAATAAAATCACCTCCTCATAAGAGAAAACTTTGCCATCTCACCAAACATGTTTTGGGTTGTTCCCATGACTTTTTCAACTTTGTCCTTTAGTCATTTTGTCGTATCCTTAACATTAAACTAATGTTTTGTTGCCCCTTTAGAGAAATTATGCTCTAAGTGACAATTTAATCAACCAGAGCATATTAAAAGTGTGTTCCAGGGCAAAGAGGACACTCTGAGTGTGAAAACGAGCATCCACACACCAAATTGTGCCTCCAAATCAAGCTTTTATGGCCTTTACAAAATTAAACCATTAAAAATGGCCTAATTTTGTGGGAAAAAATATTTTTCTCAGAACCTAAAAAATGTCCTAGGCGGACCTAGCACATGTCCATATGACTCAATAATAATGTCTAGCACGTTCATATACATTGACACATGAACTTAAATAACCTCCTAGGGTTTAACCACCAAGACGATCATTCCAGCTTTGGAGGAGCAAGTCAAAAACTCAAAAATTATACATCGCTTATTCAACATTGCATAATTAACGAGGGAAAAAACACCTTGGAATAATAGGCTTGATAACCAAGTCTTGGGGAGCCAAGTTCATTACAAAATATCCGCGCTAGTACTTTTTAATTTTTACAACTTTCCAGTAGGGTATGAACATGTGGTAAAATGGTGTAAAAAGGGCCTTGGAAGGCCTGAATGGACTTCTGAACATGATGATGGACATAACGTATGTTCAAACTTTTCCCGTTCGCTTGAATGTCCAATTGAGTGCAATTCAGGTGGTGACATGGAGCAACTCAAGCACTTAACCCATATGTGAGACACCTCCATCCCCTAGTGTCCTCTATTGTGCACATGTCACTGTGGCTGCCTGTTTCTCCTGTTATCTAAGATATCGCAATGTCAAAGCCAACAACTAAAATCCCTTTAGGAAATCCTTTGTTGTGTCCACCTTACCCAGCTTAGCAGGATGGCCAGTTTTGTAGGTGAGCATTTGTTAAGAGTGTCATGCAGGGTAATGCAACTACTCGAACAAAAGTCTGTCTTTCATTTGTTTTTGTTGATCACCATGGTATGTGTTTGTTATGCTTGTAGTTGGTTATTAATATAAATAAAGGACCATTATTCATCCCATAATGCATGCAAGTTCATATGGTTTTCAACTCAGTCATCAGTTTGACTAGGTCAAATATGGGGTCCTAGGTGACCCTGGATTCTGAAATTCGATTTTCTGTATTTTGCAACTATGGACGTCAACTACATGTTTCCAAGCTTCAGTTGGTCGTTATTTTATATGGTTCATGGCTATTTTTATTATTATCAGTTATTATGCACCATATTTTATAGGTTGTAGATGGATGAGCTTACATAGTCTTATATAGGTGGATCCATGATGTTCTAGTAGTTACCTATAGTGATTTGGGCAGATTTATCATTCAACCATGTATATAAACATTTTAATTAAAATAAAAGTGACCATGACTTTTATTTTAATTAAAATAAAAGTGATCATTACTGGAAAGAGTCTCAATATGATTATATTGAGACTCTTTCCACCATTGATTGAGTTAGTTATAATTTAACCCTAACCGTCCTCATAAAGATGCTAGGGATTTTGTATTTGGATATCTATATAAGAAAGATATTGCTCATTGTGAAAGGACTTTTGGCTCTTGATTGGTAATAGAGAAGAATTTGATTTTGCCTCTACCTTGTGATCTCAGTTGTGGATGTTTCAAGTTGATTACGTTGTGAACTCTACCTCTGCATTAGCCATTGATAGCCCACAAATTGGCATCTTGTAGTTTGGATTTTGTATGCAAGAAGAAGTCGAGTTGGGGATAGCGATTTGGCTCACGACCTTCTCTCTGTCTGGATCGATTTGGCATTAGGGAGTGGTTTGAATTTTCTAGTCATTCAAGCAAATTTCTTTCTAGTCTCTTGTATGCAGTTGTGTTTCTTTTCTATTCATTATTTTGTTGAGGTTATTCAATATATTGTTTGGCAGGGTGCGCACTTGTGGATTTCGAAAGGAAATCTAAGACGTGGAAATCGATTGCTATTTTGTGGACAAGTAAAGACCAACATAATTTCTTGGCATCTTTTGGATCCAGGTATGTTATCTTCATTCTCTCTTTTCCTTCTATTTGATTTGTTATCATTAAACAAAAACTTAAAACCCTTACTTCTCATAAATTTTGTTTTAGTCCCCTGGCATAGTTTTGATTCAAAACCCAAGTAGGAAATCACTTAAAACCCCTAGAGACTGAATTTCATTTGATTCCGACTTCATTTTCCCAACCTTAAGGATTGGTCTCCCTAGGTGGAATTCACCCTCCTTGGGTATCCCTACCTTTTGCCAGTTGTCGAACTTGGGTGTTGCTTGCTTTCCCTATAATTTTTGTATCTTACATCAAGCAATATTTAGAGTGCTAGAAATCCGTTAAATTACCAGTTCATGGCCACATTTCATTTTGTGTCCAAACCCTAGCTAGAACTAATTGGCTAATTGATATTACTACTTCTCCTATCCTAGATCCATTTGTGTAATTATAACTATCAAGTTAAAAATCATTGCAGTGATACTCTTGCCATTTGCTCAATCTTTCAACCTTGCTTCCCAAGACCCTGCCTTGTAAATTATTTATTGGTCTAGGATAATAAGTCAAGATACCTTTGCTTGCTTTTGTTTCTCATTTTGATTTGTGTGCCTTGTCTTGTTCGTTGGCCATCCTTTGGTTAACGAGGGTCTCCCCTTGACTTAGCTGTAAGCTTGGTCTAGACTCTAAAATGACGAATTTGTCTGATGTGACAATTACTCCTGTTGCCCACCTATTTCGACTAGGTGGCAACTCCATGTACATGAGTTGTACATAATTGTACCTTAGAAAAATCTGAGGATTTTTCACTTCTGCAGGGCCATTGCCCCTTTGTAAAACGAAATGTCCGCTCCCCTGCGTGGGAAAATTAATGTAATTTTATGTGCTAGTGTGAGTCATATGATATGGATGCCACACCATGGAACGGGTTGTTAGGGAAGTCCCCTCATCGAGTGTTTTTCCCTTTCCAATTGACCTTGTTGAACAAACGAGTTTAATCGGTTTGGTTTTCACTCAAAATCCTCCAAAGTGGTGACGGGCGTTCTACCAGTCAATTCCATGAGGTGGCTAAGGCTTCAAAGTGTGATTCATGACCATGCTAGGCATTTGTCTAGAGTCTTGCGGAGTTTCGTTGTGTTGTTGTATTTTTAATTATTTTTTTCTAGTTAATTAATTTCACCCCTTGGTGATTAATTAACTCAGTCGTTAATGTAATAATGTAATCACTCGAGCATGGCATTTTGTAATAGGGGCTATGAATGCAAAGTTAATTGCTATGAAACCCCCTAAGCCACTGCTTCGAGTCCCATGTCATTCTGATGAGTGGTTGAGGAGATAAACCATTTTTGTCTAAGCAAGGTCTATTTTTCCTAGGGAATTAATTAAATTCCCTAAGTCAAAATTCACATTTTTTGATTTTGAAGTAAAAAATCAAGAAATGCCATGGTAAGTTAGTTTGGGGATTCCTAAGCCTAGGAAAAACTTATTCCAAAGTTTTTCACCCCCCCATGGCCTAGATATTAATTTTTAAGTTATTTTTTAATTTTTCTTAAGTCAAATTGGAAAAATTTAAAAATTAAATTAAAAATTTTAAATCTAAGGTGAAATTAATTTTATCCTAATTCAAAAGGATAAATATTAAGCTAAGTTTAAAAGGCCTAAAACCACCACTAAGAAAGGCGTCCAAGTATGAAGAAACTCCACCATATTTTAAGGGGGCGTCAACCTAAAGACAAAACATATGCTAAAACCCTAGCTAAAGGTTGGCATTACATTACAATATGAAGGCGCTAGCACATTGGAGATGGGCGCTATTTTAAGAGGGTGCTACAAAATAAGAAGATGCACCACGTATTGAAGAAAGGCGCCATCATAATATAGAGGGGAGGCGCTAATGTGGAGAACGTCCACCATAATGGAGGACGTCTAAACTAAAAGGAAGCGCTACCACTACAATGGTGAAGGCGCTAGTTTATGGAGGCGCTATCTTAAGAGGGCCCACACTAAAGTTAATGGAGGCGCTAACCAAATTTGATGGAGCGCTAGTTTAAAAGGGCGCTACACTATGTTTAGAGGGTGCTACATGGAGAGGGACCCACACTAAATGGGAAAGGACCCACGCTAAATTTAAAGGAGCCGCTAAGATAGAAGGGACCCATGCCAAGTTTAGAGGTGCGCTAGCTACTAGTGAGGGCGCATGCATTATGGGCCCACGTTTTTGCATATTTTTAGTGGAGCGCTACCTCTAAAAGCCCACATTTTACATACATTTGGGAAATGCTAAACTTGGAGGACGTCTAGCCAAATTTAGAGGAGGGCACCCACCTTGGGGCCCATGATTTTTCCATTTACCTAAAAGCAAGATCTATGATGGATTTTAAATAAAAAACCTAGATCTAAAGGTTGATATGGTTAAGACTTGGATTAAGCTTTTAAGCCATTGATTTAAAATTAATCCAAGGGCAGAGATTAATGGAGAAGAATAGAAAGCCAAATACCTAGATCTAGTGGGTGAGATTAAACCCTAGATCTAGATCTAATCTCAACCATTTATCTTCAATAGGTTGGGGTTTGCCTCAACTATTTAATGAGGGTCTCACTCCCTCATTAATCATGATCTCTCATGCTATTGTTATGCTGCCGGAATTTCTTGCTCTCATATTCTCTTGCTATACTTTGTATTGAAGATTTGCCCAAGTTGGGCCATTGAATAAAAATTTCTTTGGAGGGATACTATGCTGCAAGCTCTTTCATGATCCGAATCTTTGTAAGGTAACCTTGTATTTGTCTTGTTTGCATTTATTGTATTTTGCTAGTTAGCTCTCCACAAAGTGTTTTGTGGAGAGATTAAAGAATAAAAGTGTTTTTATTCTTTCTCGTGAATGATTTAACATTTCTTTCAAAGTGTTTTGCAGGAAGTGTTAGGTATTCATCTCTAGGATTACAATATTTTTTGCAAGCATAGATTTATTTGCAGGTTATTCAAGCAAGGAGATCTCTCCAAAAAATATCATTCCGGCAATATTTTCAATTCGGCCATCTACTTTCAGCCTGTTTAAAACTGGGTTTTGTTCACTGTTTAGTGAATATAACCCTTGTTTTAGGGCTCTAACCTCTTATATATTAGTTTGCCCTTTTATTTCTGCTATTTTCACATCATTTAGGTGGCTGGAAACTCATTTTTCAGCCCTCTAAATACCATATTACTGTCACTTTTACATTCATAATTTTTTTTTGTAAATTTGTAATTGTAAAAATACCAGCTTATATTTATTTACACTTTGAGCTTAATCGTGGTATCCCTCGTCTGGCCTCAAAGGATTGAGATTAGAACGCGAAGCGCTCAGAGTAGTAAAAAATATTTGTTTGTCATATTTTTTATGTAAATTTGTAAATCTTGTGCTAATATTTTAACAACAGTTTTAGTGTTGTTTCTATGATTTCCAGCGAAGAATAGCTCGCTGGTTTTTTGACAGGTTATGCACGTTTAAAGGAGAGTTGCTGCCCAAAAGGATACAAAATTTCCTCAAACTTCAACCGGCACAAAAGGGGTTCCAATCCTCACCTCTCTTCCATATTTTTTTGATTATTGTAAACCCCAAAGAGAGTCTCTTGGGGTATTCTTCAAAGCTTATAAGCTTTTGTAATCTATAATAAATAGAGTAGGAAGTAGAGTAGGAAGTAGGCTAATATTTGCTTAAGTTTTTCTTGTTTATGCAAATTTTATTTTTCTGTTAAAGTAATCATACAACCCATTAAACCTGTGTATCCTCTATCCACTTGTCATCTCCCTTTAGGGAATTCAAGCTGGATATGAAAAACAGGGGAAGTGGGGGTTTAGGTAATTAGAATAACACTCATTTTTACCCACTACAATCGAACACTTTATTTCCCAAGTCATCTTGGTGATCACTTTAAAATAAACCTTGCATATTAACCATTAAGATTAAAACTAACTTTTAAAATTTACCAACAACAACTTCCCACATCCTGCTCTTCTACTCGGTTATCACCCTCCGGGGTACTCCGAGATACGACCAGGGGAAAGGGAAGTCTTAGTTTAATAGGCATCCATCTAGCGATTTTCGAATTGATTAAAAACAGTGGCTCGGAAGCTGCAAGGGGTAGTAGACCGAGTTATATTTTCCATTGTTAAAATTTATCAAGCCAATACTTTTTGCTTCATTCATTTCGATCCTCTCTAATGACACAATCTTTATCCTTCGGTGAGCAAGGTTTTAAGCTCATCTGGCGAATTTGCAATGCGGTACCCTTGAGGAGCGAGCCTATCCGTACAACTTTGAAAATATGCCTTTCCAAGAAGAATTTGACAGCATGCATGGTATAACCATGGAATTCATGGCACAAATATTTGAATTGGTCACCAACATAGTTGTTATATTTAAACAACAAGATGAAGATAATAAAGAACGCGACGAATAGCTATGATCCATGTATGTTAGCGTTTATATTAACTCTACTTCCTCAATGCAAAAACCAACAAAGTATAGAAACCCTAAAATAATCGAGCATCAATCTTATCCTCCCGGACACACTAATAGCCGTAATGTTGAAGAACTATTGCCAAACTGCCTCCACCTTGAAAGTTGATTCTTGAGACATCGTCCGAGAGTAACACCAATTCTCAGAAGGACAATGCATTCCCTGTGAAGCAAAGGCTGGATCCCAACCATCAAACAAGCCAAAAGGCTATTCCTAATCCCAAACCTACTCAAGAGGTGACTGCTCCGAAAGAAACTCTTAGAGGAAGTACAATGCCACAAAGGATCGAATTAGGGTGGTCTGAACCTTGCACGATTCAACAACTCTGCTCAATGCTTAGAGGGTCATATCACTTCATGTCCTTGACTGTGACAAACTTAAGAATGAAGACAAGCTAGAACAAGGACATAATTTTTGTATGCTTCGAGGATAATGCATTTTTTAGGCAATGTAATGAACAAGATATATGTAAACACTAAATAAATAAATAAGAAGAAGAAACATTATTTAATGAAGGGACACATGTCTTAACTAAAGGGCATGACTATTTGACCACGTCACCAGTCAATGTGTATATATGCCATATATATATTTATTTGTGCATTTACTATTTACTGCTCTATATGGATTTCTGTCTGTTATCCTTCTTATGTTGGATATTTGCTAGTAAATCAACTCTGTTCATTTCATTTAGTGGAATAGATAGTTCTTGGCAATGCTAAGCGGTGCATCACTCCATAGGAAACACTTGCTCACGACCCTATATGTTTCTTCCTTCTGTTCTTCTAAGAACTGATTTGATTGAAGGTTGTATGCCAACCTCTGTTCTAGAAAGAAATAAATGATAAAAGTGGTATTCTAATAGAAGGCGAACATGTGGAAGGACAGTCGTTCTCACTTCTCGCAATCTTGATATGCCCATCATTCTACTTCTTACTATTCCCTGGGCCGCAAATTCAAGCTGCATATCATCTTTTTCATCCTTATTCTTTGTATTTTCTCGAATACATTAATGAGCTTGTTGTTGGATTTCTAGGAGTACAATGTGACATAGATCAACCTCATGCCCTAGGATTCTAGCAAGATGTTATTTCAAATTGCTAATCTCTCCTTTCTCCAAAGCTTGCAACTCAACTTTAGTCGATTTTCCCACTCAAAAGGTTTCCCAAATTCTCAAAATGTATCTAAAATCCTTCCAGTTGTGGGAAGGTGATTTGATCAAACCTAGGGAAAAGGATTAAAAAAATTCAAAATCAAAGGATAGTTTGTGAAAAGAATCAGACCTAGAAATTTGGCAAATTGTTGAGGAAAATTTGGCAACAAGAAACATATACTATACACATTGAAACCCTTGCATAAATTTGAAAAAAAAAACTAATTAAATGTAGTAAATTTTATAGATACAAGAAATCTGAAACCAGTGAGTGCAAATTAACCCCCATTCCACAAAAGAATCGTCTATGTTGATGAAAATCCTGGTTTGACCCTCCAAAATTTGCTGGAAAACTCTCCAAATACCCCACTAGAGAACAACAAATGGCAATAGGTGAAAATGTGAAATCAAATTAGGGTTTTGGTCTTGTATAAGCCAACTTGCTTGTCTCAACGATAATTTATTATTTAATTGCAAAAAATGGGAATTTGTTGTGATAATTTCAATTTATCACAATAAATTCAAATTTATTAAATTGTCATGATAATGTTGAAACGATCACCTTGCCATGATAATTCTTAAGTGATATATTGGGTAGCGTGAATTTATGATATATATCGTAATTATTGAAATATATCAGCAATGAATACATCAGAGTCAGAGTTGTCCATTTATATTGATGCCAACCCATACCTCAATCATTATCAAGAGAACTCGTACTTTTTCACAAGGCAATGCCAGGCTATTAAGGGGTGAATTTATGATATATGTTGTAATTATTGAAATATTTCAGCAATGAATACATCAGAGTCAGAGTTGTCCATTTATATTGAAGCCAAGCCAAACCTCAATCTCTATCAAGAAAACTCATACTTTTGCACAAGGCAATGCCAGGCTATTAAGGGATTTAAATGCTTTTAGAGTAAATTGACAAACTGTCAATGGAGTTGCGGAGGAATAAATATAATTCTTTGACATTGCAAAGTTTGGGCTCACAGGTTTTTACCCAACCTTTATCTCTACATATGGACAAGGAATTGGTGAGTATATTCTATGTAGTCGAAGTGGTCTTCCTAAGTTTCTTGGCTGTGAGACGTTGACTTGTCTGTCCAGCTCTCCTTTGCAACCAAGGTATCAGTGTAGTGGGTTACATCCTCGCCACTCTCTTGGGTTTATTTCACACTCTACCTTAGTACCTGTTTACAACTCCCACTTGTTGATCCTACTTGTTTGTCCTTCATTTCTTCAGATCAACTTCAGTATTCTCCTCCTGTAACTTGCTTGAGACATGGAAAGATAAATTTTTGAAAATACCTATTTTCAGAATCTCAGGAAAAGGGGAAACAAATATTGTAATTGTGTATGTTTGAAAGGCGGGGCGTGGACAAGAGTGTATGTTTCTATTTATTTATTGCTAATAAAGATTTCCCAGAAATCGTAACTGTAGACGTGTTTTTAGATCTTATCAGTATTGGTAAGGACATGTAGGGATGGATTCAGTTAAAATTATATATAGTATCTCTCTGGTTGCTTAAAAGTACTGATCCAGAAGTCACGTTACTGTATTTTGCTAGGTTTAAAATATATGTTGTACAAGCTCGTAAACTGCCACATTAAGTCGAACCTGTTCATAATCTATATTTTGAATCATAATGAAATGATGCATGGACTAAAAATGCTCTCTTGATTATGACCCAATAATGAAGGCATGTTAAGATATCTGTGGACTCCTTAATCTTTCAATTTGCATTTATCATTCATTCAAGGTTTTATGATGTGGACTCAATATTTCACTTCATATGTGTGATCAGGATCGCATCAATGTGGATGAATTTAAATATCCTATTGAACATTTCAAGGTAATTTCCTCTTTAAATCAGTTTTCAAGTTGATAGATAAAGAACTGGTATATTGATTCATGTTTATGTTGGATTGAATGTATAAATTATTATGAGGACATATTTTATGATTCCACGATTGTCCCGTGTCTTTGGAACTCCTTATATGCAACTTACATCAATTTATCTTAATATGGCATCAGTTCTTCTTAACACCAATGGTCATGTGGCTATGCAAATTCTTACTTGGAAAACTGTTCGATATACTATCAAGGGAATTGCAATTGAAGATACCTCGTCTAGTGCTTTCCTCATAGACTTTTCTTTGTAGTCAAGTATTATTGTGTGTGTCCTAATTTAAATACAGAATTTTGTGTAACTCATTACTAGTTATTAAAAATAGATGCAATGAGGAGAGTACACTTGGGAGAAATAGGAGACATTGGGGGGAGAGAGGATGTGTCGACAATAGAGACAGAAGGTAGAGAGGATGCACGGGGAAGAGAGGAGAGCCAGGGGGAGGTTGTATGGTCATGAAGGAAAACTTTAGCGTAGTGGTGGGGGGAGTGGGTGATGTACAAGGCCTAGTGCAGTTGTACAACATACAAAACAAAGTTTGAGGAGTTTCCTACTGAGCAAGATAGTTGTTTGAACTGTCTGTTGCAAGAACTGTCGGTATGGGCCACTTACAGATGCAGGCAAGGGGATATCATGTTCTTCAAATGCTGGTTTCACTCTCTTCGACTTAGCAGCTTCAAGATCAGCATGTACAACAAGTTCAACAAGCTTAGAAGCATAGAATACAATAGGAAGTGACCGTATGGTCTTTGGGCAGAATTTTCGGTATGTTGGCAAGGGATTTGAGGGTAAAAATTCTTTTTAGGAGAGGATCCACTGTTTTACTGAAGGAAGAGACAATTTGTATCGAAGGCATGATAAATCTAGGGAGTGTTCTCATCCAGAGCACATTGCTCTTGGTGGTTATTAAACACAAAAATTTCTAGCAACTTGACCCTTAATTCCTTGAAGGCAATGGAGTGCCCCCCCTCCCATCTCAAGGGAAGGTGGTCACCTTGGAGGATAAGTTGGTGTTGAGTCTTAGTCACGACTCTAAGAATAAGTCTAATTCTATGCATATTGAAGCCCAATTGAGTATTGAGGGGATTCCTTCTGTAAAGATAGTGCTTGACCAATCACCCATGGTCCCAATCTTGGTTATTGAGGGTTCAGGTCTAGAGACAAGCAAGATAAAAAATGATTCTATTGAGCAACTTATTGTGAATCAAGGTACTATAGTTGAGGCTCCCCTTGGTTGTCCATGCATATTGTTTCCAAAGTGTTGTTGGACCTAGAGGATCTCAATTTTTTCTTGTCGATAACAAATAGTATTTGAGGGTTTGATGCATTAGGAGACTAGGAGAATAATTCTTTTTTTCTTACAAAGGATGATGGATGAGGAGGTGTTTAACCAGTGGTGTGTGCTAAAGTAGGATCCTAAAGGGTTCTACTTCAACTCTTACTAGGGCTTGGGTTTGAAGTATGTGTGCCTCTTTTTTAACTCAAGATGTTCCAACTCACCATGTGGTACAATTTGGAACTTGGAAGATTGTCAATAGCCTTTATTATGTTCAATCATGGCAGCTGTATTTCAACTCGAAAGATCATGGGTAGGTTCATTACCCTCTCTAGTAGGAGTTCCCAAGTCTTCCTGTTGATCTACATCCCTTGATTTGTTTTCTCGTTGGTTTGGCATACTAGTTATTCCAAATAGCTATTAGAAATTGTTTTGGACCATCCACGAGTGTGTGTGGAGGTGGATTTGAAGTGGAAGCTTCCCCCTTTTATTTTTTTCTATACTATTAATGATGTTCGATAGTAAAAGGTTCATTACCTCAATCTTCTGAGTGCTTTCTTTTCATGTTAGGCTTAGGGGAGAGGGTGGGGTTGTTTCACCCCCTACTATGCCTAGGGATCAAGGATCGGTGAGACTTGTGTTGCTTCTAGTGCATATGTTGCCAATCCCTCCACCTGACATTCCCCAACCTGCCCATTTAGTCACAGTTTTTGAAGGAGCTATTGCAACAGCTGAGGAAGTGGCTGATTTTCGTTATGATGTAGTGGTTTCCCTTGGGTAATATTTTTGGAGCAAGACAGAAAAGGTTGTAGTAAAGAAAGGATCTAAGAGATCTAGGGAAGGAACTATTAAGCAGGGCTCAGTCCCTAATCAGATCATATGGAAGAGAGCTTCCGTAGATGTCAAGCAGGAGGCCTTGGAGACTGCAACTACTATGGGAGCCTTTGCAGGTACCAACTATGACTTAGTTTCCTCACTAAACAAGGAAATTGAGATAAACGAGCAGGAGCTGCAGAAAATTAAACAAGAACAAACACAGGAGATCACACGACATCACACTAAGATACAAGAGTTAAAGGATGATTATGAAGACCAAATCAAGCGAATGCAAAAACAGAATGAGCTCCTCAAGCGAAAGCTTGAAGAATCACAAAGGATGAATGTCAAACATGTGGAAACTATCACAGCCCTTGAGTAGTAGTTGAAGGATTTCCAGTTTGTATCAGTTGAGTCTTCTTTCTCCAAATTCACAGAAGATGAGGTTAGAGACTTGGCTTCCCAAATTCATGATGACCTCCACAAGGTTATGGTTCGTCTATTCGAAGGACTGAATGAGATGCAAGAGACCTATAATACCTTTGAACGCCAATCTGACCTCCTGTATGATCACAATCGAAGGAGGAAGGAAGCAACAAAGGCCTATGATAATTTGGAAACTGGCAGAGATACATCAAAGAGAGACCTGAAGATGTGCCGGTCATTGATAAAATCAAACTCAGAGGGATCCAGATTTCCCTAGAGTCGTGGGAAAATATTTGTAAATCAACGGAATCTATCATTCAGGATGGGCAAGTAAGCATGCAAGAAGAGATGGTTTGCCTCAGAAAATTTGTTAAGTTTTTTGGACTTACCACTGATGGATCCAATTGAGGATGCTATGCCTCTGAAACTTCAGCTGGAGCAGATTGAAAGGGTTTTTTCGGAAGCTAAGGAGTGGTTTCAGAAGTTCGATCACCTTCACCTAGCTGAGATCAAGGAGTGGATTGAGTCTCCTTTAACTTCGCAGATGAGAATCGATCTTTTTCTCCGAGAATGGGAGAAAGTTAAGAAAAGGGAGATCGAATCCCTCATTCGTAAGGCTCAATTACAATTGGAATTTGTTGAATATGGGGATATAGCTGATTTGTTAGATACCTTTTCCAAGTGGCAATCTACCCTTGGTAAATCTTAAAAACCAATATTTTGTAATCCCCATATATTTGGAGGACTTTCTTTTGTAATATTTTGTAATAATTATTTAAGGAGATGGGATACCTCATAGTGAGGATCGGAGACAGAGCTCGCGGGAGTGACCCTAGAGGACCATAGGAGAAAGAACCACAAAGGACATACCAGAGATAACTCTATAAATTTTGCAGGATTGTAATTTTTTACATTTTCAATAAAATTCACATTGTTTCTTTTGTCATCTTTTGGCTATTCATTGAATGTCTTTAGTGAATTCTGGTTATCATTTTATTTCTTTGAGAACTTGATTATATGTTGCTTATTTAATAAACACATTAATTGCTGTATTGATTTTTCATTACTAAATTTTTGTGTTGTTTATGCTTTAAGTAAATTTTTTTATTTAATCCATATACTCTTAATTGCAACTAACGAACAATCACTTCTGCAAATGCTGATTTTTCAATTAGTATTACTTTGCTAGAACAATTATGTGCTTAATGCCTTTGGATAAAACAATTCAATTTTAATTGTTTCAGTTTCATTCGAAGTTGGCAAAGAACAAATCTAATTTATATTTCTGTGTTGGATTAATCTTTCTCTGTCACAAATTATAGATTTAATTGTTCTAATACAAATTATCCACAATTACTGTCTCAGTTTAGTTGAACAGTTCAGTCTACTGTTACCACAAGACCTTTCAAAATCTTCCACAGAGGAAGAGCAGATCCTTCTGGATCTGAACATCTTGTGCCAGTGGAGGCCTTGTATCCATAGAAGTTTGTCATCCCAAACAACTTGGGGATAAAACCATCTCTGCGTGGGATTGTTTGAAGCCCTTCAGGTTGGACTTTCTCCTCCTATTGGTTGCCTTGTAGTTTTTCCAGCAACCTACAATCTGGGCCATCAACACTCTCCTTGAGTCTTGGTGGAGGTTTATGTAATGTCCTCTTTCAACTAAACCACCCCGAGACACCTGCTAACCTATTTTATTCCCATAGGTTCGAGCGGGTATTAAAGAAAGGGGAATAACTGAGGACTAATATCACTAGGAGCAGAAAGAACATCAATTCAGTATTATTAAGTAAGAAGGTCATCAGAGTTAATATCATAAAGCATGCAGAGCATGCAGGCCTTATTTCTTCAGTTTAAGTCAACGAGAAATTAGAATTGCATGCATGCAAAAAGTAAAGCGCAACCCTTAAAAGTGACATGCAAACCCTAAAAGGACATGCTAAGCTATATAAGAAGGGTCATTGAACCAAAATAATGATCTATGATTATTATTGTTGAGTTTGGGTTTTGGAGCACCAACAACAGTTGAGGTTGGAGGTGAAGGTCTTCAGCTAACAAGGGGTTTCAACAGTGAAATCTATTTTCCCTAATCACTTCAGGGTAGACGATCCAGGTCTATCATTGGCATTCATCATATTCATTTGTATTCAGTGATCTAGTACACAGAGAAGATTCATTTGCAGGTTCACGTTTTGCAGCTGGGGGAACAACTGGAAATCCTAAGAGGAATTCGCTGGGACCCTAAATCTTAGTTTTTCCTTTGCACGTCGGCTTCATCTTTCTCATCAGGCTCACTACACTGCATTGGGTGATTATTAGTTCTCTGTTTGCATTCCTGGAGTAGTTATCAACAGAAACGTGAGAGAGGGGGACATGAGCACCTGAGAGGCAGATCAATTCGCTAGGTGCCTTGGAGGAGGCCAAATCTCTGCATGTGACATCCACTATCTCCGACAGGCATAGACCATCATCTCGACAAAGTTTTAGCACTGACAAACTTCTCGTCCTTCAGAAACGTCAATATCTTCAAGAGAGGACACACTTGTAGCTAGGTGTCAAACAGAGGGGAGGAGCACTATTTTCTCGCATACACTGCATGCATCTTATCTCTAGAGGACTATCATCTTCATTATTTGTGGTATGTGTATATCTTCTTATTGAAAATCTATACCCTATAATCTCTCCAATTTAGCTATATTTTAGGGCCATTTGGCATGACATTTTTGCATGCACATTTTATTCATCTTTTTGCACCTTATTGAGTGTATGAACAAACAACACAGTAGCAAAGAACAATAAAATATCAGTTTGGGATATTACAGTGGTATCAAAGCATGTTCTTTGCCAGTTGTGGGCTTGAATATGAAAAGTAAATGAATCCTGAAGAAGATACTTCCGTAACTTATAGAAGAAGGAAGAGTAGATACACTGAGGAGCAGAAATTCGAAGATATTGAGTTAGAGGATACCAATTTAGACATGGAGCCAATAGGTATACACTCTGACAGGGGAAAGGGAACAAGAGAAGAGGAAGACAGGTTGGAATTTTGTAACTCGGTTAGTGCATTGAATGACCTAGCTAAAGGACAGAAAGAAGTACTGCATGCCATAAACAGGTTGGCTCTTAAGCCAAAACAGGGTCATAACATTATACCTCTTTCACCGGTAGATAGAGGATCTACTAGTATTAGCGAGAAACATGCATACACTAATATGCAAAACATGCCTCGCATATACAACAAACCATCTAGACCTACTGTACCTCGGTTTCTGGAGAATGCAGTAGCAGGACCAATGATGCCAGCATAACCTAGTGAACCATTTGGGGCTTATTTATAGGAGTACACGGATCTGGTTCCATGTAGCTATGTCATTTTCAGACTTCTGCAATAGGAAAAGCAGGAACCGACCAAGGAATTTTAACAGAGGGTTTACCCAGAACTATGATTTGCAGAAAACCTTGGGCAGATTGACCATCCCCAAATTTGATGGGGCATCCAGTTGTTCAGCCAGAATTGGGGTACAAAAGTTGGACTCCTACTTCCAACTTAACCCCATGATAGAGACAGATGCAGTTAAGTTGTCTACTTTACATTTAGACGGGGAAGCACATGAGTGGTGGTACCACAGACTGGTGACATTGGATCACCACACTGTCACTTCATACAGTGACTTCACATAGAGGCTCATGGAGCGCTTTGATAAAAAGGACCCAGAGATTCCTTTAAGGGATCTTGCTCAGCTCAAGTAGACAGATAGTGCAGAGACTTTCATATTTGAATTCCAGAGAGTGGCAGTTATGGTATCTGACATATCAAAGAGTCGATTGATTATGCTATTTACAAAGGCACTATCCGAGCCCCTCTGCGGATGGGTGAAGGATTACAAGCCAATTACTTTGCAAGATGCTATCAGTAGGACTCGAGACCTATAAGATTCCATTCCAAAAAACAAGCCTCCACAAAAACCTGCCAATGTTTCGGAAAACAAGGAAAAGATAAGCCCACAGAAGGAATGGTTGAACGAGGACACACGACGAGATTTGAGAAGGAAGAACTTATGTTTCAATTGCAAAGAACCTTGGGTACCTAGCCATAGATGTATGGATAAAGGGAAGGTACACCTCATCGAAGTACTTCCAAATAACAGTGAGGAAGATGAATTGGAGTAGAAATAGGATGGAGAACTACATAGTACAAAATTGGAACAATTGCCAGAGAAAGCAGCTATTGCTACCCTCATAGGAGACCCCACCTTCCATACTATCAGGATTAGGGGAAGTATCCAATGACATCGTGCCATTGCTTTGATTGATGGTGGGGCCACCCACAACTTTATAGATGCCTTGTGGGTAGGGAGGAAAAGATTTCCCACTGAGGACTTTGAGGGCTTTACCGTTGTCATGGCTGGTAATCACAGGATGAAATGCACACAGATGATACCTCAGTTACAGGTACAACTTGAGAATTATACATTCGTTGATGACTTTTATGTGGTAGATGTGCCAGACATAAGCATTGTTTTGGGAGTACAATGGTTGTACTCAATTGGGAAATACTCAACAAACTACCAAACATTAGAGATGGAGTTCCTGGCACCAGATGGGAAAAGGGTAGTCCTGAGGGGAATGCCTAATGAAGCTTCAGGGTTAGCCACAACAAAAGGGATAAGCACCATGTTAAGGCACAAGGACAAGACTCGCACAAGAAAATGGCCAACTCCAACACATAATACATCAAGGAAGGAATAGTGGTATGCAAAGGGCTTTCTAGGTAGACCTCCAGACAAAAATATGATGCACCCTAGGGAATTCAGACGAGGAGCCAAATCTAGCATGTTCAATCCTCACAGGTACCCAAGAAGATACAAGGAGGGAATATAGAGCATGGGTGAAAAGAAACATAAATTCAAAGAAAAAGAAGACCCACCCAACAGTGGAATAAATTGGTTTACAAAAATGGACAAGAAGAGACAGGGACAGATGATTCAGTATATTGGTCGGAGATTGCTTGAGGACAAGCAATTTCTAGCGGGGAGGACTACAATGTCCTCTTTCAACTAAACCACCCTGAGACACCTGTTAACCTATTTTATTCCCCTAGGTTCGAGCGAGTATTAAAGAAAGGGGAATAACTGAGGACTAATATCACTAGGAGCATAAAGGATCATCAATTCAGTATTATTAAGTCATCAGTGTAGTAAGAAGGCCATCGGAATTAATATCATAAAGCATGCGGAGCATGCAGGCATTATTTCTTCAGTTTAAGTCAATGAGAAATTAAAATTGCATGCATGTAAAAAGTAAAGCGCAAACCCTATAGGTGACATGAAAACCCTAAAAGTACATGCTAAGCTATATAAGAAGGGTCATTGAACCAAAATGATTATCTATGATTATTATTGTTGAGTTTGGGTTTTGGAGCAGCAACAGCAGTTGGGGTTGGAGGCGAAGGTCTTCAACTAACAAGGGGTTTCGATAGTGAAATATATCTTGCCTAATCACTTTAGGGTAGACCATCTAGGTCTATCATCGGCATTCATCATTATCATTTGTATTCAGTGATCCAGTACACAGAGAAGGATTCATTTGTAGGTTCACGTTTTGCAAATGGGGGAACAACTAGAAATCCTCAGAGGAATTCGTTGGGACCCTAAAGCTCAGTTTTTCCTTCGCATGTTGGCTTCATCTTTCTCATCAAGCTCATTACATTGCATTGGGTGATTATTAGTTCCTTGTTTGCATTCTTGGAGAAGTTATCAGCAGAAACGTGAGAGAGGGGAACGTGAGCCCCTGAGAGGTGGATCAATTCACTAGGTGCCTTAGAGGAGGCCAAATCTCTACATGTGACATCCAATATCTTTGGCAGGCATAGTCCATCATCCCTACAAAGTTTCAGCACCGACGGACTTCTCCTCCTTCAAAAACGCCAATATCTTCAAGAGAGGACACACTTGTAGCTAGGCGTCAAATAGAGGAGGGGAGCGCTATTTTTCTGGCATACACTGCATGCATATCATCTTTGGAGGACTATCATCTTCATGATTAGTGGTATGTGTCTATCTTCTTACTGAAAATCTCTACCCTATAATCTCTCTAGTTTAGCTATATTTTAGGGCCATTTGGCACGACATTTTTGGATGCACATTTTATTTAGCTTTTTGCACCTTATTGAGTGTATGAACAAACAACATAGTAGCAAAGAACAATAGATTATCAGCTTGGGCTATTACAGTTTAGTTCCATCTTTCTAATGTTGTTGTGGTGTTTTCCTCTCCATCTCTTGAATTTCCTTTTCCATGACTTCTAAATTTTCAAGGGCTTTGAATGTATTGAAGTTCTCTTTGGTTGAACCTCCTTGAGTTATCTTTATCTGTCGCAATACCTTAGTTTATTGGTTTTTTTTTGCCTATTTACTAGCCCAAAACTGTTATGTTCCTTCTTACTAGAGGCTGCTTAGAAAGAGTTTGTTGCTCCTAGATCTTAATATTTTTTTTAAATTGAGCATATCAATGACAATAATTGCACTTGAATGGGAGATGCTCATAATATAATTCTTGCAAGTGGCTCCAATTATTCATCTTTATTTGCAGTGCCCCTAGGAGGATCTTCTTCGAACCCACTTCCACACATATTCTAGCACAAGTATATAAGTTTCCTTTTGGTTAATCTTGGTCAATGTATTGACCTTGTTTTCCCCAATGGTTGAGAAGGTGCTTTCATCCTATAATTTTAATGGATGGTGGGAGAACCTAACCTAAAGAAGGATTGTTGTGATCTCCTCTTCTAGGTTGAAGTCAAGGGACTAGAGGGTTAAGAACATTCCTTGATTTCCCATGAAGAAATGTCCAGAGTGAAAAATCATATTTTTGTCCTACTTATTTTGTAATGACCACAAGCAAATAGAGTTACCTGACCTTTTCATTTTAGGTAACCAATGCTCTGTTATCGACATCTCCATAGTATTTGTAGTGGGACAAAGTCTTGTAAACTTGTTGGTCAAAGATTATTTGAACAAAATATCCTGTTTCTTTGTATACATGGATTGGAATTCCAACTAGGTGATAGACTATAGTCGTTTGATGAATGTATCTTGCATAGATTGTGATCCTTCGGTCAAGTTAAATGTAATGTACTTAACCCCAAAACATCAGAGCAAGAAAAAAAACACGAGAAAATATATAAACCGTAGAAAATATCTCTTGTATTAATGATATTCAAATTAGAGATCTATTTTCACTTTCCTCTTTAAGGGTGCAACCTTTGACAGCAAAGCCCTGAATTTAATAACAATTCTTGACAGAACATCACATAGCTTACTACTCTATATATACTGTTTTGATAGCCAAAACCCTTACTACTTATGGTCATGCTATTAATGGGGTCAACCACTGAGGGGCCTTTATCCAGTAAGGAGGGCCCTTTTACATAGGGCCATGTTGTTGGCACAACATATCCCATTTTAATTGGTAAAATGGGAACCCCATTCATTCATAAATACAACAATCTTTAAGCTTATTTTCTTACCTCTTGGGATATTATTCATCATTATCTTATGTCTTTTCATGTTTTGACTTGAATAAAATTTGCCTCAAAACCTTGTTTTTTTTGGTTCGTGAATTGCATAAAAGTTACTATTTTCTTTCAATAATTTTACCTTTCCGCAGTCCGCATTCTGCAATCCGCAATGCGGTTAGCGGAAATCCCTCTTTTTGGAGGTTTAGGAAATTGTTTACCCACAATCCGCAATGCGAATTGCGGACGTTGTGTTTCTTTCAATTTTTCAATTTTCACCTTTTCGCAACCCGCAACCCGCAAATGCGGATTGCAGATATCAGAAAGGTTGTTTACAATAAATCGTAAAATTATCATTCCCGTGTTCCACGATTCCGAAAGCTCAAAATTTAATAAAATCACAAAACTGCACTTCCACGATTCTGCAGTCCACAATGCAGATTGTGAAAGCAATAAAACTCTTTTCTGTTCACAAATCTTATCTCGCAATTCCGCAACCCGCAATGCGGATTGCGGATTGCGGAAATCAATCAAAAAAATAAAAAAGATTTTCCAATTTCGTTTTCGCCGTTGAATCTATTTGTTTAAATATTTCGAATTTTCATTATCATTCTACCATTTCCAATTGCGAAATTTACTCCGACAAAAGAATTTTCACTGCACAATTTTGTTGATTTTTGTACCTAGTCAGATGTTCCCTAAGTGGCTTTAATTTTGCCTAAAGTCACTTAAGAGGGAAAAATGTGACCCTCACATTAAAGTCACTTAAATGTGATTTTATGACTATAGTCACTTTTTGATAAAGTAAGTGAGTGAGTGAATTTATTTATGGGAAATAAATAAATGAGAATTTCACTCTCACTTGGAAATTATAAAAAGGGGTGAGGGAGGCAAAAGTGAATCACTTGTTCATTTTTCAAGTTGAAGGAGAAGAGAGAGCTCAAGGAGGTCGAATTGCTCAAGGAGGTCAAATTTCCAGGTTAGGGTTTGAAGCTGAAGATTTCAGTATTTTGCTTGCACGATTCCCTAGATCGTACGGCCGCATTAATTGCTGGAGTACGGCCTGCATTTAATGCTGAGTACGGCTGCATTTATTGGCACGGATTTCGAGGAGGAAGTACGGCCAGGTCTGCACAGAAATCGAGGTGTACGACCGAATTAAATGCTGCACGCAAATCGAGGAGTACAGACTGTGTACGGCTGAGCAAATCGGCACAGAATTCGAGGTAAAGTACGGCCTGTAATTAATGCTGTACGGACTGTGTACGGACTGCAATAAATAGGCACGAAT